>QLOY01002324.1:0-27235 GCA_003313965.1 Megacollybia marginata
TCTTCGAACTGGACAAGACGGATCACTTCGTTGGCGGTGAAGCAACTGACAATCAAGTCCAAATCCGCGTGTCTCATGTGGCGCGGCATCTCGCGTGCGTAAGCTGCCAACCTGCGTTTATGTGGTTTGACTGATCAACTGATCAAATCGATATAGACCTGATGCGAAAGAGGAAAAGATAAATTTCACAGAGCGTTATGAGAGCGTTATTAAGCCATACACTGCAGATCGCGGGATTACTTGGGAGGTCCAAGTAGCTGAAGAAGACGTGAGTAGACAAGTTGTCTTATGTCCAGAGATTTTTTCTTAGAGTTACAGCCCTTCTTCTGGAGGATCAACGGTTTGATACCACCTTATGCTGTCAAACACGAGGAAGGAGCGGAGCTGTGGAGGAAGACGAACAAAGCTCTCCCTTATAATTAACTTGAAATCAGTTAATGCTGCGCCACATAGAAGTTAGAGTTGTTAGGTCAAGCGTAGTTGTCGTGAAAATGCAGTGGTCGCCGTGATGTATATATCATGATTAACGCCTTGTCTGATCTGGTAAGAAGTTGGTTTCTATTGAGGAAACAACACTATATCTAAGGATATAAAGATCCGCTGTTATCGTACAGTAAAGTGTCAAGACTTCCTGCTTGCTCCAGAGGCGGGTTCCGATGCAGCTAAGTAGAGATGCTCAAGTCATGACGCGTGACAAAGCGCTGACAGTTGATTGTCACGCAGTGTCACATCTTGTCATGTACTATTCGTCAACGAAAATAGCAACTAACGTCGAACGGACTCGGATGGTTGGATGGATTCCACAAGGCATTCGCACCGAATCACATCCTCTGTGACTCTTTGGTCCCAGTGAAAACTGCGATGATTTGAGTCGTCACCAGCTGGCTTGAACAGACTAATTCTGTCCATCTGGCGTAGACTGATTGACTGGACCGGATTACAGGTCCGATCATTGATCTGACGTCAACCGGCTCTGCCTGTCCAAAGTTCTTTGTTCCCTTCTTTCTCCACGTCAGTCCTCTCACTGTGTATCACATCTGTAATCCCGTCTTTCTCCTGTCATAATTTCTCACTCTGTCTCACACCTGTAAATACCGACGTGGTACCGACGGCTTCAAGCTAACCGAGCTAACCACACTCCATCAGCATATCCGATCATTCCGATCATTAATGCTGACATCAACCGGCTCGACCTGTCTGAAGCTCCTTTCTCATGTCATATAGTCTCTAGTCTCTTCTAAACAGGCAATACACGATCACTGTTGACAGTTTTGAGATGTGATGTGTATGAGTCTGTCACTTATGTGACCCGTTACTACGCTAGACCCATGTGATTATGTAATCTCGAGACGCAAAATTTTCCAAAACGCATAGCTAGATAGGCTTGTAGGCACAGGATGTATACAATATTGATTCAGAATGATAGATACAATAAAGTAGCTCCGAAATACACGAAAATTCAATGCCTAAAGTCAGTTTTGAGGTAAGACAATGTAAGGTGAGCAAAAGCCGAGGCAATGCGCTGTCGATATTTGGGGGGTTATTACGGGCTGGAATTCAGCATCAGGTGTATAGGATTGGAATAGAATGGTATGTGAATGCACCATGAAGCTCATTATGTCCCCAATGCCTCTATCTCAACTCTGCTGCCTCTCATTTCACCCGCGCTCCTTTCAGAGGTTCCGTGGCCATTGGGATGGCTAAAAATGGTTTGATTGTTTGCAGTTCACTTACTGGAGTGTTCTGAGATTGTCAATGAGGCAGAGAGATGCATGGCAATGATAGGGAATGTGAACCTCTGCAGAGGGTACAAGATTACATAATCTGGGGGGTCTGACACTTAGACCCCCGTGACAAAAAATAGACTATATAGTCTCTCACTGCAACTACGCTCTATCAATATGCATGAATCCTATTGACCTGATGCCAGCTGGCTCTGGCTGTCCTCAATAAATCAACACATTGTTCCCTCCCTTAGGCTGACGCCAGCTGGCTCTGGCTGTCCTAAGTAAATAAATTGACATGTCATTCCTTTCCTTAGGCTGACGCCAGCTGGCTCTGGCTGTCCTAAATAAATTGACACATCATTCCCTTCCTTAGGCTGACGCCAGCTGGCTGTAGCTTACAAGGGGCTACCGGACCGAAAATCCCGGACTGGATGTTGGTAGGTAGGTCCAGGTCGAAGGCTCTAAAAATTTTTCTTAACATACATCCCAAATGGCCTGTAATGTCAATACAATGTATCCAAAAGGCTTCTAAACCATGTAAGCTGTACAGAACAGCAAGGGCATAGACTCCAGGTGTCTGATTCGGACATATGTTTGCACATTGCCAAACTTAGCCAAACTGGTCTAAATATATCCCAACAGCCATTTCGGGGCTTGACATTGATTATATGACCCAAATGTTGACTATAATGTATCTTATTGTTAATAGTAACTCACTAGAGGTAACAGTTTTGGAGACAGCTTGATGGGGGCAAAGACCAAACAAAGGCGGGTATGGGTGGTGGGCGGAGTTACCAAATTAGGCAAGTCACGTGACCCACAGGTAGGTAGGTTCCCTCGGTAGGGCCTTAAAAATTTAATCGACGTCCGGTACTTTATTTTTTTTCCGGTACCCCCTTGGTAGCTTATCTCAGTATATCCACAGCTCACTTTAAACCATGCAATTGGTACGTTCTCATTTGTATATAAGCTTGACAACTAGAGATATTCTCCTCCATCCTGTACAACTATTTACCAAATCACAACTACTTTTCCACGCTATCACACTGTATGCCACAATGCCCAGCAAACATATGCTCTGTACTTGTGAACATTGGTGTAAAGGAGGGAAACAAATAGGTCGGAGCACCTGGTACAACCACAATCAACAGCGTCACAATGAGGCTACCATGACTGCTGAGCAACTCCGAAACCTGCCCGCAAACACCAAGTCTCAAGGCAAAGGTTTCAATCCATCTCTCCGTAACACCGCACAGTCTCAGTCTAATTTTTCATTGACTAATCAAGGCAAGGTAGACTCTGAGTCTGAGTCCAATTCATCATCCACAAATCGAGCCAAGTCTGAAGACACTAGTATGGTATGTCTGTTCAAATAATTTTGATTCAGAGTCTGTATACTAAAATATATTATGGTATGTATCTGTTCAAATAATTTCAACTCAGAGTCTGTATGCTAAAATATATTATAGGACTTTAATGTTCCATCATTGATACCAGATACTGTGTCTCATGCTCATACCCTGACCAACACGGATCTATACACAGATGACTCATCAAGGTGACTCATCTAGTGAATCGTCAAGCGAGTCGGAGTCAGATCTCTTCAATCTTGATGAAGTTGAATCTGCATCTTTTCCTGATTCAAAACTCGAGAATCTTGCAGAGACTCAGGCTTTCATAAAGGCTATTGTGACTGCTGACTTCTCAGAGGAAAAGGAGCAGTGGAAATATGATGAATTCGAAGATCTCACCAACACTCACTTTCCTGATCTCAGTATTGACTCAAGCTTTCATTGAGGGTATATCTTGCACTTTCTGCCAAGTCTTCACAAGCATCTTATAGTGGTGTACGTCAAGCAATTAAAGAGTGCTATCCCAATTCAGAAATGCTTTCCTTTGCTCAGGTACACGACAGACTTAGGCAGATTACAGGAATCCTGCTGGTCTACCATGGCATATGTGTAAACAATGTGTAAATTCATGCATGGCTTATACAGGTCCCTTCAGTGAGCGTCGTGAGTGTTGCTACTGTGGGGAACCTCGGTTTAAAACACCTAGAGGCTCTGAAAGCCCTAGCTTGACACCTCAAAGATGCTTTGTAACACTTCCAATTGGACCACAGCTTCAAGCGCTGTGGTGCAATCCTGAGTCAGTTAAAAGACTCTGGTATCGTTGATATGACCGATTTTCAGCTAAGGCTATAAATCGCTCTTTCAATACTCTACATAAGTCTAAGCCTTGGATATCCGCATTCTATGAATTACTCGCTATAGCTTATGACACAGTTAAAGCTATGTGTTAGAGATCTAGAAAACTGGATTGATGAGTTGGCGCTTGAGATACGGTTAACTTATGAATCGGCTAGACTCTATGAGGTATTTGCCAGAGGGTTTACTTAGTGAAAGAAAGGATATCATTCGAATCCAAGCTATCTACAAAAGATCTAGAAAAGTTGACTATCTAGAAAGCAAATGGTAATAGGCTACAGGAAAACTAGAAAAGTCGAATGGTTAGAGAAATGCTCGGAAAAGTTAGAAAGCTTTGGGACTCAACTCTGCTTGGACCTGGAAATAGTCTAGGAGTTGCTTGGTCTAGTACTGGCACTTGGGATAATGTCGATCGGCTCAGCTCCACTGATCTAGAATTCAGTGATCATGGATCGAAAATGTTGGAGTCATGATGACTCTAGGATCGGTCTCTTTGTAAGATGATCAAGGGCCTGGAAAGGTCTGCCCAGTCATATCTAGGAGTATTGGAGAGATTTGGAAAATCAGATAGGACCCAATAAGGAAGATAGTAATTGAGGGACCATCAGAAGGAGTCATCAAAGGTCAAGAGTGTTCAGATAAGCCTTCCGTCCTCTCCTGTGAGTCAGAATCAGCTTAGGAAGAAAGCTTGGAAACATTTCATCTATTCTAGTATCTGCTTGGCATTTGTATAAAAGGACTCAAAGTTCTAGTAGTTAGATAAGTGATTTGCTACCTGTTGTACTTTGGGTTCCATGTTCGGAAATCTATTGTTATCAGTGCTTGTGCTATCCTTTGTGTGATTTGAGACTTGATTTGAGGAATCGTCTTGGATTTGCATACGTCTTGACTTGGATTTGTCTTTTGGTTGACATTTGTGTTCGACTTTGTGATAAATTGTGATTGTCCGTTTGTGAATTTGTGTGATATACGTTCCCAGCCTCTATCATACACCCTTGGTGTTTAAACACACTCCTGGTCTATAGGAAATATGTTTGTCACGTTTTCTAGAAAATCAGTACAACTTAAAATAAGCCTTCTATTGAGATAGAAACCTCGCAAAGCTCTCCTTCTGACCTCACAAAACTCAGAATATCAAAGCGGTTGTGTGTATATTAGAACTGTCTTGTTGTCCGCAGTGCTCTGTGTGGATTAGCAGGCTTTCTAGATATATCGGTCTCGCCCCGTGCACTTGCACGTTCCTCATCATTGTACTGAGCATACAAATCAGATTCTTTCACAAATTCAAGATGGTGGAGTCCAAGACTACAATGACATCTTCTGTGGATCGGAATACATTTGGTGTGTCCAATCTTGTCAACTCAGACAAAATGACATGTTTCTTTCCATCTCCATTGATGGTGCTCAGCTCTATCAGAACAAGGAGTCTGATACCTGGTTTGGTATTGCTACCTTGTTGGACTATCACCAGAATTTTGCCACAAGAAGGAAGCAGTACTTCCCTTATTCATCATTGGAGGACCAAATGCTCCATTTCACTATGATTTTTTTCTCTTTGACATCATTCTGCTTGCCAGAGACTAAAACTTTGAATCTGAGACTCCACAACAAGAACTGTGTTCAATTCCATTCCTTGGAATGGCTTTGACACTGCTGATACTGTCAGAATGCCACACATGAGTGGATCAGTTGGGCATCATGGTCAGAATGGCTGCTGAATTTTTTGCACAATGCCTGGGTGACATAAGGCTGGTAAATCAACATATTATCCAGTTATGCACAAGCCAGTTGGAGAGACTCCTATAGGTTGCAGTCATCCTGACATTGATATCAACAACCTCATCCAATATACACCAACACCTCAGTCATATAATCAGTGTCTAAACTTGCTTCTACAATGCCACACACAGACAGCATTTGAAAGGAGACTGGGATATCATAACCATCATTAATTTCTGGGCTTTCAGGAACATTTCCAATTCTGGGTTGTTTCCCTGCAGACACAATGCATCTGTTTGGACTGAATATTCCACAGCCTTTGGTGTGGTACCATTGACCATGCAAAGGAAGATGATCCATCAAACTGGGAATTTGCTGTACTTCACCAGCAGGATGTTTGGGAGGCACATGGAGAATGTGTAGCTAATGCACACATCTACATCCCATGTTGCATGGAAACACAAGTTCCTCAGAATCCAGCATTAAAAAATTTGAGTGGATACAAATGTGCAGAGTTCCTGATCTACTTCTATGGTCTTTGCCCAGCTCTCCTTTATGGGGTTCTGCCTGAAAGGTTGTATACCCATTTCTGCAAACTTGTTTGTGCAACCAGAATCCTTCATCAATATCACAAACTCCCCACAGAGTTGGCTGAGGCACATCAGGCATTGCTCAAGTTTGTTTATCAATTTGAAGTTGGGTACTATTGTCGCAATCCTGATTGACTTCATTTCATTCGACCTTGTATTCATGCACTCATCCATTTGGTTCCAGAGACTCTCTGAGTTGGCTCTCTGACAGAGGTATCTCAATATACTCTGGAACATACAGTTGGTAACTTGGGAGAGGAACTTCAACTTCATATGCTAATATGACACATTGAGTCATTGACTGTGCATGGATAAATGCTCTTCTGGCTATCCATCCAGAACTTCATTCAGACCATCCCACACTTCCATGGGGTTCATATGATTTGGAAGACAAATATGTCTTGCTTGGCCCTTGTGAAAAATACATGATGATAGACTCAGAAGTTGACACATTTGTTCGGTTTGCTCAGCTTCGAAACTGGCATCTCAAGTCCAATATTGCTTCTTTGTCTATTCATCAGTTCTCTCAGCTACTTCTACCAAATGGCCAAATTGCTTGTTCACTCTAGAAAGAAAGTCAGTGAGAAGAAGAGGACATTTGTAGAGCTCAAAATATAAAGGTGAGTGTCTTTTAGATTCAAATCTAAAGACTCACCCTACTATTCCCAAAGATCCGTGCAGAGAATGAATTTCAGTATGTGGAGGTCCAGTATTTCTTTCTGGTTGAGGATCATACAAGGAAGATTTTTGCCCTTGCTCTAGCGTCTACCTACTTGTTACCTGAGGAAGATCTTCTCAAGGTATCATGTAAGACACTCAGTGTCTGTGATTATCTGGCAGAGGATGGACTTGAAGTTATTGATGCAAAGTCTGTAGTTGAAGTTATTGCCATGATACCCTTCGAGTGACCAGGATCCACTAGTGATGAAAGAGAGTATGAGGAATTTTTTGTTCTTGAAAAGATGGCACTGATTGAGGGTTTTGATCTTGAGGTAGAGAACAGTGACTCAGATGATTGATTTTGATTGAGTCGGAGTTGCATTGATAAGTCGAAAAGTCAACAAGGCAAGGCCTGACAGGCAGTGACAGCACAGGAAAAGCTATCAATTTTGACTTTTTATGTTAGCTTTTTAGCTTTTTACTTGTTAGTATTAGTGCTTTTTTGAAAACATACCCTAACTTTCTTACTTGCAGCTTTTTGAGCTTTTTCGCCTTGCTACGCCTTGAGCAAGGCAAAAAAAGCTTTACTCGAGAAACCTGATGAGTCCTTAGCAGCCAAACTCCTTTTCAGTGCTTGCAATCCTGTTTCTTTACAACCTCTCAAAATGAACAGCTCATTACAGCAAGAACTCAGCAAAGCCCAAACATGTAACAAACAGTTGATGTACACACTGCCCTCTACCTGCCCTCAACAGTCTCTCTGACAGGAAGATTATCCTGATGTCAAGTTCTGGTTCCAAAACAACCAGCCATCAGAGATGCAGATGATCAGTGTTGTTAGTGATGACTCTAGCGATCTTGAGAATACCAACACGAGAGATCTGACAAGAAGGGTGTTCCCACATTCATGGAGGATGAAAGTGGGCAGACAATCAGTGTACATGACAAGGGGAAGGTGTATGAGACTGCCTGCGGTTTTTGGAATTGAAACATCCCTCCCACTGCTATTCCATAGAATGGGACATCAACCCCTGGTGATATCCATGAGCAATACCACCAACATATGGAGGAACAGCATCTTTTCCTACACCTGTGTCATGGACATTGGAAAGTGGATATGATTTGGAAGCAGAACTACCACAGTTGGTGTCAAGGCTTCAGGGTGCAATTGGAGTGACACAAGACAGTAGAGGTGGAGAAAGCTGTCCAGTCTGAGAAGCAGAAAGTCAATGAGGTTGAGGTATGTGGGTTTTATCTTCAACTACTGAATGTTGCTACAGACTGACATGGACAACCAATTGGGAGTTTGCTCTCTACTGATGTAGATGAATTTGAGAAGGAGAAGCCAAAGAAGAAAAAGAAGAAGAGAAAGGTAATTATTACTTTCTTTGTCTCACTTACCACCCGATTCTCTCCCAGAGCACAAGTGAAGATGCCAAAGAGTATGATGTGACTGGGAAGCAAAGCCAAGTTTGTCCATTTTTGCCTGTAGTTTGTTCTACAGACAACGATGGCTGCAACCTCACCAGCTTTGCCAGCAGACAAAGTCATGTCAGACCTACAGTAAGCAACACTGAGATGACTTCCCATCTGAATGCTCTGCAGCTTTATGCCAATTGATACTGATGAACTCCAGAAGGAGATGAACCTTGGCTGTAAGTTGTGCTTCTTACTAATGATTTCTGTAGCTCCTCCCCCTCCACCCTGCCCTGAAGGTGTTGATCTCATCCATCTGCTGAAGGCAAAAGTCAAATCAATGCCCAAGACAATTCCACATGCCAGTCATAACCATGCCCTCACTCAGTACAGTGATTCTCCAGCTGAACAAGTTGCTGTTGTGCTTCAAATCACTTCTGAGGAAGGGGAGGATCTCTGGTACTACTTTGACAAGAAGCTTCTGGGCACTCTTCCACCCCAGACCGCCATCAAAGAGTTCCACACACTAGTAGCTTGTGGGAAATATGGGCTCAAGGGACTGGTAGCATTGTGTGAACATCTTGTGATGAAGTGTGGAATTGCAGGTGGAATGTTGAAGGGAAAATTGGACCGCTTGCTTGAAGCAATCAATGAGTAAGTGTTTTCCCCTGTTAGACAGATCTAATTGTTGCCTAGAGTCATTCTAATTCACAGTACCTGCCCTCCCAACTTGGACAAGCCCACCACAGACAAACCCACCACAGATGAACCTGTCAGGCATCCACTAGAACCATATCTTACATAATATAACCTGCTGCCTTTGGGGACTCCATCATGAACCTAGCACGCCTCTAGGACAATAACTGAAGAGATCTTGCACTTAGAGGTCACTCTGAGTGGTAGAAGTGGGAGAAAAGACTAATATCAAGACTAAGGGAATACATCAATAGTACCCCTACTTATATACACAGCTATAGATAAGCATCCTGACTAATAGATATGGACGGAGCATAAGAGAAGACAATAGGAATGGCTGGAACATGAATGATATATGAAAAGAAGCCAGAACTAGAAAGGTAAGCCTGAAAGATAAGAGAACTGAGACAATGGATAGGTACTACTAATGGAGATAGAGAGAGCTATAGATATGAAATGATGAGAAAGACTGACTAAATGGAGACAATGTGGAAATAGAGGATAGGAGATAGGAATGAGCCGAGATATAGATGGAAAATGAATACAAAATGAAATGAAATGAAAAAGAAATGAAAAAGAAACTAATGGATGAATTCTGTTCGTAACAGAACCTACCTTGCATAAACCTACCATGGATGAACCCACCTCACATAAAGGTCCATTGAAGCCAAAGGAAGCAGGGAAGGCAGTGACCTGGAAGATCCCAGCTACCATATCTCCTCAGTAAGTTCCCTATTCTTATGTGCGACTCTGTTTACCTTTTATGTGATGCCTAGGTGGGAATGCACCAGAGACTGGCAAAAGGAGAATCCTATTGTGTCTAAGAGAAAAATTGATGAATATTGGAGAGGGGTCTAGGAAGATGTGACACAGTTCAAGGTCTGTTACATTGTGGCCTAGTGAACTGTATTCATTTTGTCTAGCTTTACTAAAGAAATGGTATGTCTCTTTATTTGAAGCAGTGCACTAGTGAACTGACACATGAACTCAGACTTAGAATGTCAAAGATGGAAAGGAGAAGGTGGAGGCAAAGGCAAAGGAGAAGGCAGACAGGAGGGTGGACACAAAGGAGCAGGTGAGGGCAGAGATGAAGGCAGAGATGAAGGGAAAAGCGAAATCACAGGGGAAAGCAAAGAAGGGTGCCAAGGGAGAAGTGAAAGAGAATGAAGTGAGTAACATGTAGTAGGATCAGAATCAGATTGATCTGACAACAATTGATATGGACTGACTGATTTATCACTGTATACCTATTCTATTAGGTTAGTCAGTATATGTCAGCTATAATCAGCTGAAGCCAACTCACACCACCTTCCTGACACCAGCTGGTGGGGTTTAGGATTGTCAGTTGCAATCAGCCGGCATCAGCCCAGATCAGGGTGATTCTCACTGGGCTTTAGTGGCAAACATGACCCATATATCAACAAATTAGAACAGGGTGGAAGAAGCAAAGATTTACTTGTTGAAGCCATTACTCAGTTGGAGTCACAAAAACACGTACCAAACCATGGGCTAAAAGGCCAGAGTTGTTAGTTTGGCCAGAGAGAAGAAACAAGTGTCACAATTTGGTTACAATTTTGAGGATGAGTGAAGGCAACTATGTGGTGTTGTTTCATCCATAATTACTCTGGTTCACTGCTAGGTACTCATGTTACAGTTGGTCTCACCAGACACACTGGTATCAAACAAATTACAGACTAGTAGTGTATCTATGCTTCTGTCAGACAGTATCACATGGGTAGCAATCAGTAGGGAGCTTTCTCTCATCATCTCAGTTACTCTTCTCCAACATACATAATTATTAATGTATGCCTCTACTTACCTTGGTGCACATCACCAGCACGCCACCTTACAAAGAATTATCATAAACCACATTTTTTGCCCAACAGCCGGTAGATTACTAGTAGCTAAACTCACTAACTTAGTTGACACTAAGTGAGGCAGAGTCATAACCTCATACACATCAGACTTCAACTTCCCTGCTCCACCACTGAAACTTCCAATGGTCAAGAATGTTTTCTGCATCATCTGGATCCCACCAGTTCCAAGGCTTCCACCTCTTTAGTGTATTTAGCTATATTTGAGATAAGATGTGACTGGGTGTGATGAAGCAAACCCAAATCACTGACAATGATTCCTTGGACCTCATCTGAAGCCATCATGAGAATTGCATCTGTACCCCCCATGAGCTTGGACAAGAGGAGTTGCTTATCATTTATCCTTTGCCAAGAAGACACAACAAAAACAAACCTATTTGGATTTCCATGCAAAGATTATCTGGAAGATATATGAGTGACACCTCACTTATAATCAAATTTTACCTGAAATAAAAGTGCAAGTTAACATTTATAATGGTAACTAATGACCAAATGCCATATAAAAGTTTACCTTCTAATAGAGCTAAAAGTTGATAAAAAGGGCTAATTTTACACTCATTTTCTTCAAAGAAAGAGATCAAATTCCTAGCACCATTTTTCTCATTGAACAAAGGACTCATTATCCTGAATAATTTTCCTGTTGAACAAAGGACTAATCCTCCCAATGAATTTTCATATCCAACAAGGAACTCATCATTCTAAAGCTTTTTGGATCCAACTGTTCCAAAGGATTTTCAGTCCAGACAAAAGACTCTTAGTCTCAAAGAGTTTTCACACTAGACAAAGGAATCATGTTCATGTAACACAATCGCTATTTTGCTGTGATTTTAAAATTTACAGCAATTTTCAATAGAGTGACTCAGATATCCATAAAAAAAACACTAATCATAGAGTAGATAATAAAAACACCAATGATAGAAACCATCAAAGATAGACCATGGTATATGCCCAGATTTTTTATGGATATCTGAGCCACTCCATTGAAAACTGCTATAAATACACACAAAAATAGCACCTTTCCTTGACTGTGAAAATTCTTTGGGACAATGAATCCTTTGTTAGTTCTAAAAAGCTTTTTCTGAGTCCTTACTTTAGTAAGACTCAGTCTTTCCCCTGAAGTTTATTGGGTACCGTTCCTGAACTGATCTCCATAAGGCAAGTCTTCTCTTCTATTCTTTTGGCTCCGGGTCCATATGACAATCATGCCATGCCTATATGCTGCCCTCTTGTCTCCTCCTGTGCTGAGCTTTCTTAACCACAATGTAGCTCTTTGTAAGCTAAGTATAAAAGACTTAGCCATAGTTAAGGTAGAGGGAAGGATGAACTGAAGATCACATGACTGTTATGATTTGTGATCTTGCCATTCAGCCTCGTCTTATCAATGTCTTATACACTCAACATATTCTGACAAGATTTGCTCTTTCTTGGGTGCTTTGCACATCTTGGGGCTCTCTGCATCTATCTTTGGCTACACTGACAATATTTGGCTGTGGCTTCCTGTTTCCAAAGGATCTTACAAATTGCTTCCAAGTTCCAATGTCAGAGGCACTGATGGTGAGAAATTGATATCCTGACTGATATCTGGGTGGCCTCTAGGTCTGTACTGGGAGCTCTGAGGGTGTGCATACTTCTTTAGACCCAAGTCCCCTCCAGTTGAGTTGAGTCTCCCTCTTTTTTCTGCAACCACTGTTGGCTACCATCCACTTATGTCCATGGTCCCACTCTGGGTGAACTCCTCTTTCACACCCTGGCTTGTATGCTCTGATGCTGCCATTGACTGCAGGCTAGGCCATTGCCCTTAGCCCTGGCATGTGACATGTGACATGGAAAGATCCATTTCTATCCTTTATTGGATGTATATCCTGGGGCATTCAATCTCCTGCTATCTGACTAAGGACTCTTGTTTTTATAGTCTCAGCATACAGGATCCTATCCTCATTATAGGTTCTTGCTCTATCTAAACTGCTCTCCATTTGATTACAATTGCCTCAAGGGTCAAGGGCTCAGGGTCCCATTTATCTAAGGTTCCTGTGCCAAAAAGTCTAACTTCACTCATTTCAAAGTTGGTGTGGTCCACTTCCATTTCTGTCAAGCGCTTAAGGTCCCATTTTGTCCAAGGTTTTCCACTTCAAATTTCAAGTTCATGCTTGTGTCAAATGTTACTGCACTTAATGTCTCTACTCACAATTCATCTAAGCTTTCTGTTTTCAAAACTTTGCACTCGCTTAAAATTCTGCTCCTGCATTCTTTTCCATGCTCATCTTACAAGGTTAGAGTGCTTTGGGTTCTGCCTGCCTCAACGCATTTAAAGTTGGAATGCCTGAGTTTCTTACTTTCAAGAGCACTGATCTCTATTCTGAGTCTACAGTCTTTCCAAAGTTTGAGTGCTTGATGTCACATTTTTGAGCCCCCATCTTCTAATGTCATTAGCCAAGTTGCCAGATTCTGCTGTGATACACCATTCACATACATGATGACACACACTGCTTAGGCAGTAACTAACTTGTGGACATGATTATGTTGATTGGTTGGACTCCAAAGTTATGTTTAGGTGCATCTAATATTGCATGCTTCATACAATTTTCAGTTTACTTTGGATCAATTCATCTGCTTCACTCAATGTGATGATGTTGACATCTCCATGAAAATCTGCTGCATTCTGTACCTGCTAGTCTTATATTTGTGGTACTATATCAAGTTACTTTCTTACAGATCTTCCAAGCCTTCAAATTGCCATCCCTATGATTTCCACACTCAATCTCTGCCATTTATGTTGATAGCAATCTCATCAAAATCCTGCCTTATTCAAGGTCATAAGGGCTTGTGCAGTCTGCAGCTTTAAGGTCCTTCTCAACTCAAGATTCAGATGTTAAGGTTGATATTATTAATAGCAAGCTGTAACATTCCAGCTCAGTTAGGATCCTAAGAAATTTCTCTAAGGCCTTGCTTGCTTGATTAAGGTTCAAGTTGTTAAATCATCAGATCTTGACTTTGGTTCTGCACCTCTTCAGATATCTAAGATCCCACTCATGTTTCTATTTCTATGCTCAGTTTTAGATTCTTATCATTTGTTTCCATTAGATAAGTTCTTGTGAAGTTTCCACTGTGGACTCCTGCTCAATCCAAATGCCTGGTCTGGGTTTCTCCAGTCATTGATTGGTTTGAGACTTATATCCTTCTGATACTTATTCTGCCAGTAGTAAAGGCCAGATGGCCTTAATTCCTTATCAGAAATAAAAAAGTTTCCTTACTTGGAAATTCAGAAGATCCATAGATCTGGTTTACTCTTACAGCACATTTCACATGATTGCGGAATCCCCAAAATAAAAAAAGTTGTTTGGTGCTATGTACATAATGCTGCACAGAATATCTGATGACCTGCAAGCTCGTATACCCATCCTACACTACCAGCAGTACTTCACTGTAAAGGAAATATGTAAATTACTCGGCATCAAGAAGACCCTAGTCTATCAAAGCCTCAAGTTCTTCCATCAGTATGGGGTTCCTCAAAGACTGACTATCCACACACAAGGCTGACCTCGTATACTCAGCCCAACAGATATTAAATTCATTCAAAACACAGTCATTCACTCTTGTTATCCACTACATCTTGATGAGCTTCAGCATGAGCTACTGACACGTCACCATATTCTTGTTTCTTTCTCAACACTCTGCTGTACCATGCGACACATGCATTTCTCACACAAAGATGTTGTTAAAGACTGGTACGGGATAAGAAACACTTCATTAGGTACAATGTATATTACATACCTGGTACAGGATAAGAAACACTTAGGGGTTTCACCACACCGGGATTACAAATATAGATCAGGCGGACTCGTCCGCGTCATCCTCTAACACCCCCCCTTGACCGCAGTCGAGTCTGAGAAGTTTTACCCAGCATTGATGTAACACCCGACCTAACGGTTTCGTGAAGAGATTTGGTAGTTAGGAATGTGGATGACATCAATCATCTTCTTGTTGACGCAATCGCGAATGAAGTGGTATCGAATAGCAATGTGCTTCATTTTAGTATGTCCATGCGGATCATGGGTGCAGATTACTGTGCCCTGGTTGTCACAGAATAGTGTTGTGGCCGTACTTTGCGGATAACCAAGTTCAAGAAAGAGGTTTCTAAACCAGAGGACATCACGAGCGCAATGACTCATGGAAACATACTCCGCTTCACATGAAGAAAGTGTGACAATAAGCTGTTGTTTCGAACTCCACACCAGTGGTGAGTCCCCTAAAAGGATAACAAAACCAGATATTGATTTCCGAGATTCACCCATACCCCAATCGGAATCGGACAGGGCTCGGAAAAGAGGGTAGGGAGCATCAATTTGACCAAGTAAGATGCCATGTGAAGATGTTCCGCATAGGTAGCGAAGTAAGTGCTTTGCCGCTTGGATATGCAGTTTACCAAAATTCGACATGAAATTTGCGAGCTCACGGACCGTATATGCAATGTCTGGTCGAGTGCATGTTGCCAAGTACATGCATTTCCCCACAATAAAACAGTATGGGAACGACAGTTGTATATCCGCTTTCTCTTTATCTGTTTTAGGGCAATCATCAACAGTCAGGCGTGTATTGGGATGCATTGGAGTAGCAACGGAATTGCAGGAGTCCATTCCAGTGTCTCGAAGAATGGAGAGAGTGTAAGATTCTTGATGAACCTTTATAGATCGTCGTGAGCGCCAGCAAATGATGGAACAACCGAGATGAAAGTTGACATTGATGTTGTCTGTTATCTCGTAGAACTCCGCTAGTTTAGAGACTACATCGTCAGATTCAGCTTTTGAGGTGGAGGCAATGAGCATGTTGTCAACACTCGTAGTTGATATCGATTTTTCTGATGTCAATTGGCATACATGTACGCTCCAATCTGATTCTGTCCGCTTGAATCCAATTTTACTGAATTTCTCGTCCAGATCGAGATACCATTGCCTACCCGCCTGTTTCAGTCCATAGAGACCGCGACAGAGGCACCAGAATCCCTGACCCAATATTTCAGGCTTGCGCATATAGATTTCTTCCTCTAAAGGTCCATTGAGGAACGCTGTTTTGACATCAACTTGGTGTAGTTCCCAGTCGTTGTTAGCGGCCAGGGTGAGCAAAGTACGAATAGACTGTAGGTGCAAAAGTATATGTGAAGTCTTGACCGGGAATCATTGTGTAACCCTTTGCAACCAACCGAGCTTTGAATCACGATATGAATCCATCTTGATTTCTTTTGATGTGAAGGACCCATTTCAAATCCACTGCTTTCCACCTGGGAGGTAACTCATCAATGTCTTCATAAACACCCTTCGCTTTTAGTGCTTCCAGTTCTTCGTAAATTGCTCCTAGCCACTCTGTCCAGTAAACAGACAGTTTAGCTTCGTGAACAGATTTTGGATCTTTGGTGTTAGCGTCGTCAATAGGTTCTGTTAGGGTGGTATTTGCTTCGAATGCAATCATGACACCCGCAAATGTTGGAAACTCGTCTTTGGTCAATTCGACTTTGAGCTCCAGTTCTCCTTGAGATACGAGCATCAGAAGCCCCCCGTCATCCGGATCACCAGCGTGGTCAGCAAAGTAAGCCAGAGAGACTCGTTGGCTAGCGATACACTTGGACCAATGTGGTGTAACAGATGGAACAGGATTGTCAAGAAGTTGATGTTCGTTTTCAGGCTCAAAGGCTCTGGCTATTAATCAGCTTAAGCTGGCATAGACGGTATACAACGTACACCTCATTTTGAGGGTCAGAGCCTGGTATGTCAATTTGTGGGTCAGAGCCCGGTATTTCAGCATTGGGTTGATGCTCAGAGGCAACTGTGGGTTGAGGGTCAAAGCCCCGCATAACACCCTCACGGTGTGATATCGACCCAAATTGGGTTGTAGAATCAAATGGTATATCATCCCATAAAGGACCTGAACGGATGAGAGGTTCAGATTTGACCTCAGGCAATCCATGAAATATGACATCAAGCCAAACAAGAACTGTTCGAGAAGCTGGGAACCAAATGAGGTAACCCTTCGAATCTCAAGCATACCCAAGAAAACGACCTTCTTTGCCTCGAGGTTCAAACTTGGTGAGTGAGTCGGAGTTGAGTCGGCGAGAAGTGACTATACACCCAAAGGGATGAAGATGCGAAAGGTCAGGCTTTTTCTTCATGACCAGCTCAAAAGGCGTTTTCTTTGGGTCAATAGCTGAATGTGGTACACAGACTTTGATGTGTATGGCTGCAAGAGTGGTAAACAGCCAGAAGAAATCTGGCAAATCGCCATCAAGAAGCATGGCTCAAGACATCGAACCGATAGTCCAGTTGCTGCGTTCTGAAACTCCATTTTGAGGCAAAGCATCTGGCACAATCTTTTCATATGAAATCCCATTGAGTTTGCAATAATCTTCAAACATTCCGTGTATGTATTCGGGTGCATTGTCACAACGTAAACAAACGATTGTTGCATCCAAAAACTTTTCTGCAGCTGTACGAAATTCTATGAAAACTTTGAGAACTTCGGAACGTCGTTTAAGAAAGTAGATGAAGATGTAACACGAGTAGTCATCGATGAATAAAGTGAAGTAACGGTAACCACCATAACCAGGTGGTAGTTTACCGCAGATGTCAGTATGGATTCGATACAGAGTACGCTCAGTGCGGGTATGAGAGGTTTTTGGAAAGGGCAGACGCTTTATGTTCGCAAGAGCACAGATGCAACAGTGTGGGATCCATGTATCATCCCAATTCAGACCTGTAGTCACATCTTTCAGCCCTTTAACATCTATATGGCCCATTAGACAGTGCAAAAACCCGACTTGGTGCTGTCACTATTGAAAGATTTGAGTGCGGCTGCCATTTCTTCACCAGTTTGAATATGGTCAATTAAGGGATGTGGTTCGATTCTATTGAGAAGAGACGTTGCAGGGAGTGAGGATGCAGGAATGGGGGTAAGGTTGAGTTTATAGAGATCGTTCCATAGAGCTCCTCGACCAATAACCAAATCAGATTTGAGTAAGGAGAGCTCGCCTTTGAAAATCCAAGTGGCGATACCTTTCTTGTCAAGTTCCGAGCCTGAAACTAAGTTGATGCGTGCAGAGGGAACATGCAGAACATTATTGAGAAGGACTAACGTGTTCTTTCCGTTAATCTTTGTGCATAGTTTTACCAGACCTGTCCCTGGTGCTATTGCCGATAGTTCACTGTCGAATCCATTGACGTGAATAGGATTCTGCAGTGTTTGATACAAATGGAAGAGGGACCGGTTGTAAAAGACGTGTCTGGTGGCACCAGTGTCATAAAATATCGCAGTTTGTTTTGCAATTGCGGCGTTAAAGACAGTGGGAGAACACTGGCAAACAGCATCGGAGTCCACGCCAGGAGGGATGTAGGTATTGAGGATGATTTGGGAAATTGAATCTTGAACGAGATTTGCATGAACAGTCTCGGTGTTGTCAGCAGTATCAATTGCATCAAGTTGTGAACGTGAAGGTGTAGTTGTGGTGACATTGTAGGTAGTGGATCTAGACGTAGAGGGAGTAGTGGGAGTAGACCGGGAGTTAGAGTTGGCGCTGGTATACGACAGAGGATTTTGATTTGGTTGGCGCAACTGGCGACCACTTGCTCTCGTTATCTCGTCTTCTCGTCAGATACAGGCTTGTTCGGTAGGAGGCAAATGTATGATCTTTGAACCTCTGAACCAGTCTGGATACTGTCCTTGCTTACCTCCCTTGTAAGCGAAACAATCTTTGTGCAAATGACCCACAGGTCTCTCACAATATCCGTTATCGCATATAGGGTGGGATATAGGGTGGGAAGTAGACTGAGTGTATTGCTCGTGAGGTCGTTTGCTGTTGGGAGCCGAATAAGCGAGAACGGGTTCTCCACCACGAGGTTGTTTCGGACCGGTGGTGCCAAATTTAGTATTAAACTCTGTTCTCGCTGTCATGAGAACAGATGTGCTGGATTCGGGGTTCTGCTGCCTCTCGTCTTTGGCTTTTAAGCGTTCAAGTACATAGTTGGAAGTGAGTGGTTTCTTTGCAAGCTCGGCTTTAGCCATTTCGTCAGCTAACTGTGATGAGGTATATTGCCATTCTCCATCCTTCCTCATCATCATTACGAGATGTTGGGCAAATTCGTGGTTGGACATTGCTGTGGGATCTGCATCGGTCAGTTCATTGAACATGCGAAGCATGTCGTCTCGCCATTTGACCATGTCATATCCTGGAGCTGGAAGGTATGTGAGAATGGTTTGTTTTAACCGTGTGGCTCGCATAGAGTTAGTTGGTCGATATTCATTTTGCAAAGCTTCCCAGGCTTGTTTCGCAAAGACATAGCGCTTCACGAGGTGAATCTTGGACTGAGGAATGGCTTCGACAATAAGTGACAGGGCTTTGGCATTTCCCAGTTTCCATGGACCAGCTCGTTTCATAGCTTCTTCGACTTCTGCTTCGTTGCCAGGAATGGTAACTGTAACATCGTTCCCATTATCATCTTTGGCTTTGATTCTCCGTAATTTTCGCAATTCAGGAATTGGAGGTGGTTTGGATTCTGGGCCTTCGATATATTTCCACTGGTCGTAAGCTTTCATCTTCAATGATGCTTTGTACTCGAATTCGGCATAGTTATTGGTTCAGCCATCATCCGTAAGCTTCGTCAACTCTAGTCGAAGTTTCTCAGACGATGTGGTCATCTCAGGTGTAGTATTGGACGACATTGGATTGAGGTAGAGTAATAGGGGCTATAGCGTATTGGTGATTAAATGATTATATCTTCGAGAATCTGTTGCAGCTTTCAGAATGCGGGGCCCATAACCTGTTAAAGACTGGTACGGGATAAGAAACACTTCATTAGTGGTACAATGTATATTACATACCTGGTACAGGATAAGAAACACTTAGGGGTTTCACCGCACCGGGATTACAAATATAGATCAGGCAGACTCGTCCATGTCATCCTCTAATAGATGTATCTATTGAAGCCAAGGAACGAGATAAAGTGACTAGAAACCTTTACATGTACAACATTGGGGGCATTGCACCACATCCTGACATGTTGATGTTCATTGATGAGGCAGCTCATGATAGACGCACATCTATGTGGAGGACTGGATATTCACCTTTGGGCTCTCGATTGGTTGTACCATATCACTTTGTCCATGGTCCTAGAGTCTTGATTCTCCCTGTCCTCACACTTGATGGTATCATAGCCTATGACATTATCCCTGGAACCATTACTTCGGAGAAGTTCCTTAGGTTTCTCCATGAAGAACTGGTATGTGTATTCAACCATCTGAAAGAGGTTGTGATGAACTCTCAGCTACCACTTACAAACCCATATCCTGGGCCACATAGTGTCCTCATTCTTGACAACTGTTCAATTCATCATGCTGAAGAGATCCGTGCCTTGGTAGAAGATGAAGCCTGTAAGTCCTGGTCATATACATGACTGTCTGGCTTATCTATCTAGTGTGCAAGCTCATATTTCTTCCACCCTACTCCCCTGATCTCAATCCTATTGAACAAGCCTTCTTCTCAATCAAAGCCTTTCTTTGTCACCATCCTTTCGACTTTTCACTTTCCATTATCCATAAGGCCATAGCTCAAGTAACGCCAAAGAAGGCCTGGGGATTTTTTCATGCATCTGGCTATGTATAAGTTGGTACAATGACTCAATTACATTTCTACAATGTGAATACACAGTACAAAAACATCAACTATGACTTGGACTGTCTGTGAATGAATCTAAGTGATGGGAGGAATCTACAATTGACATCAGAGACTGAGGCGAAAAGAATGCTGATCAAAAACGGGGGGTTTACCACATATCACCTTCTTCTAAAACGGGTACCATGCCATTCAGAACAGGCTGTAAAGTCTTTGTTACTTCACAGTGGAACCACCAATTGTATTCTGCAGATGGCTGACCAGCAACTAGGTCCGTTCCCCAAAGTGTTGCTGCACCACTTCCGTCCTTCCAACACTTCTCAAATCAGATAGGATCCTTCTTGGCAATAAACAATAGAGGGGTCAGAATCACGTTTATGCTTCTGTCTGATTGTATGACACCACTCCTCCCCATGTTGCTGAAGGCATATAGCATCGCTGGCGGAAAGACCAATATTGGTAAGGTCTTCACGTTGGACTAAGTGGAAGATATCCGGCCCATAGCCGTGGTCACGAAGTGAATACTCATATTGAAGAGCATCAGGAACACCGAGTGATGTCTGTGCATAGCACAAAAAGCGAGCAAGCTTTGATGGAGTGTTCTGGTATGTGATCTCTTCAGTAGCAGGTGGTTTGGCTTTTGAAGGTGTAGAAGGAGTTGGTATGTCTTTGGGTTGTATGAGAGCACTGACAATTGTAGTGAGACAGGCAATATCAGAGGGAAGCTTGGAGCCAATAGAAGAACAGGAAGATGAACATGAACAAGAAAGCAATGAGGAAGAACACTTGGCCAGATCAAAAGCTGGCATCAAGCTGGCATGTTGGGTGGGTCATTGAGCGTAGTGGATCCATCAATCTAAGCAGTCTCAGCAAGTGTACAGACATTTACAAGAGCTTACCAGGGCATAGACCCATTGTTTAGCCATCAGTGGGGTAATAGTAACACGATCTCCAGTGAGAGCACATGTATACGACATAGACTGGTCAGTCTGATCATCCTTGTTACCATACTTGAGAAGAAGTTTCTTGTGAAAATGATTGCGTTGAGCTTCAATGAGAGTATCCTGGACTGTCAAATTACGCTGCATCAAATGAGAACAATACAGATTGTTGCATCTCATCATCATCAGAGCCAGCGTCAGAGTCCTCCTGGCGAGCTGTCTTTTGCTTTATAATACATATTGAGACAACCAAGCAGTGAGTTCAAAAGAAAACCGCACCGGTTTGGAAACTTTTTCAACGTTAGGAGAATCAAGTGCAATATTGACGGGACATATGGTTTGAGTTTCAATAATCTTCTGGGCTATCTTCTCATACTCCTCAAAGCGCTCGACATCAACTGCTTCCGTCGCTCTGCACTTGATTAGCCATGTGACCAAACGAGGGAAACTCACCTTGCCGGGTAGACTTGCATCTTGATTGAAAACTTTTTCTTGCCATTTACTTTAGTATATCTGAAAGTATCAAGCAAGCCATCAAGAAGCGTGGCCCAGCCTTCTTTGCTGGCCACAATGTCAATAGAGAAGTTCTTGGTTTTTGTGTCACCTTTCTTCCACGCATTCTTTTTGGCATTCTTAGAATATACAACAAACTTAGCACAGATCTGAGTGTTGTGATGAGAACTGTCATCGACCATGATGGAAAGAAGGAAAATGAGCACCTAACAAACAACACCACACAACTTTTTTTATTTTGGGGATTCCGCAATCATGTGAAATGTGCTGTAAAAAAATAGGTTTGCTTGTTAATGCAGTCCTAATTTTTTTGTTATTATGGTGCCACACTGGTGGCATCAACAACTCAGTGAACTCGGTGAATCTATGCATTAATCGGACTTATGCTGTCTCTATTACCACCCAGCATTCAAATATGCTGAGTTGTCCCTCAATTCCATTCACATGGAATCAAGATTCTGCCTTGAAGCTCTGCATTCCCCTGCAATCACTGATTCTATTTATTTTATTTTATTCTAAGTGTTGTTCAAATACAACATCTCATGGATCTGAGTCTATATTCCATCCAGTAGGCTTCATCCTGAGCTTGTCTTCAAGCTGCCTGAGACTCAATTCAGATTTATGTGCAATTCATTGCTGTCAACTGAGTCATGTGTTTACACACACAATCTGTCTTAATGCCATCACCTCACTCCTGTTTGGGGTTGTTGTCACATTGCTCCTTTGCATCTACATATGTGCCTGACAGCTTTTGCTCTTGGAGCATTGCTCTGGGTGAAGTATCAGCACTATGATGCTCAAGCTATTGACTTCACCTGGTGTCTAAACTTAGTAATACACCTGAGTCTCAGCTCAAAGGTGAGGCTGATCAGACTGGATTTCAGATCCAGCTCAATAGATCAATAGATCAAACTGAAACCAATCAAGAAGAGAAAATCAAATGTCATGACTCACAAGCCACTCAGAAAGGGTGAGTATGTTATGCTTAACACCCAGTGAGAATTCTATCACCATTGGCCAGCTTCCGTCAATACATGCCAGCTAACCTAAGGGGTGATGACCAGTGATGGATACTTGGACTAATAGCCAATGCCAGCCAACTCTGGTCAACACATAGAGGATATAGACTAGTTATGGTGTACCAAATCAAGTCATATTCAATTATTGTATTTGAACTGGCTGACATAGGATGTCTGACATGTTTTGTTCCCTCCTTCCCAACACACTTTCTCATACCAAGTCTCCCCATCAGGCCTTATTGAATGATTCTGTCAATGATTGTCTAGAGAAGGGTAGCATGGAATTGACATATGTTAAGTTGTTCATCATAAACAGATGACCCATTTCCTAGCATAAAATCAGTCTGCAAACCTTGTTTTCAGAACAGCATACCTTAGTTGTATTTGATGGACAATAGACAGCCAAACTTGTAAAACCAGAGCTAGAGGAATGCTTGAGATATACCTTTGATTGGTTATAAACAAGAAATAAAGGCCACATTAGTAGTCACAGTGAAGGGGACAAGATGGTGGTGGTACAAAGTCAAGAGGCAATTGGGTCACATGATGCATCAAGTACAACAGTCAGTGAGTCAGTTAGGGAGCTGAATAGAGGTACTAATACTTAACAATGATACTGTTGAATTGGCATTGGCTGGAGCTGGCTGTCAGATCATGGCTGTCAGCTGATGTTGGCAAGCACTTGCAGGAGTCAGCCAAATGGACTGGTGTTGGCTAGTGTTGGCAAGAGATGGCAAATGGTGATATGATCTTCACTGGGAAGCTTAATAGCTTGCACTGACATAGATCAGAGAAGAGGACATTCTAAGACAAGAACTTATATGTCACCAAGAAGTTGAAACTTACAAGTGCTGGAACTGATACAAAGATAAAGCAAAACACTCGAGGCAATCTCCATATTATATAAGCAATATATACATATATGTGGTATTTTGAGATGCTGTTCAGTTGATGCATTAAACAGAAGTCAGTACAGACTGGCTGAGACATGATTTGGAGATGGCTGAGGGGTGACTGAGTTGAGGCTAAAGATGGTGACTTTATTTAGATACTCAATAGATGATGCACTCACCCCTCAGAGCTCAGAGAGGAGTGACCTCAAGAAAAACTTTAACCTATGTGGACATGGAACAATCTATTTAAGCTCTAAAATTTGACTAGATGGAGCATAGCATCACACTTTGCTGCTATTTTTGTGCCAACTTTGTGCCCATCTATGCAAGTCAATTAGACTCTATTGTATGCTACAATATATTAAATGATTGTATTGTGCTATATAACTATCCTTAAAGGTCAATTCTCAACCCACACTTGATCCACACACATGAGCTGTGGATCTGCACCCATAGCTGTAGATCCATGCATGCTGGAATTAATGTGCATCTGTCACACCATACTCTTTGAGAAATGCAAGGGCACCCTCTTGCATCCACTCAAGAGAAGCATGTTATTTGAGTGTTGAGACAACAAAGGTTTGAGGCCTTTGCTTAGCAATGCTTGAGTCTGTGATGCAAGAAAAGGGAGCAGTTCAATCAGTTAAGAAACAAAGTTTGTGTTTGTCTATATTTATTGCCTATTTCTACATGGATTGTGCATGCATTGACAAATGCAGCCTCCCTCATTGCGCAAGGTATTTTTAAAGGCATCTACAGCAAGCCATGTAAGCCATAAGTCATACTCTCTGCATGATAATAATTTTAGCAATTACAATTCATTTCTTTGTCTTGAACCTGTACTACCTACACACAAACATGCACCTCTGTCTGTCTCCCCTTGGTGATCTTGCCAAAAGGCTAAGCTTAGAGCATTGTTCCAAATTTGAATGAACATTGGACCAGAATATTGTCCCTTCTTCCCTAAGGGACAGCCTAATCCTTTCAATTCTCAACAAACCTCTGCAGAGATAAACTAATGTGGGCATAATTGATTAGTCACTCATCCCCTCTTCAATTGTGCTTAAGTAAGTTTTCTTTTGCCTGGATCACTGAATCACTGACCTACTTGGCAGGCCAAGAAATGAAGGCAAAACTGATAGAAGGGCCAGTGTTATGACTTGGTACACCCCTTTTGGGTGACACTTACAAGGAGACACAATCAGAGACACAGCTTCTTCCTCTTCTTTCCATCTGGCCCTTGCATTCCAGAATGCATGCCCTCTATACAATACTTCCTCATTTGAACTCTCCTTGTTCTGCACTTCTCACACACTGGCAGAAATCTTCCACTAGATGTTTTAGTTCCATTATTCTGCAGCTGGCGCATATATGGAGACAGAAAGTGAGCATTTTGGATGAAGGAGAGAATCTGTGTATGGTTTAATAAACTCGAGCATCTCTTGTGTCTGTGGGATGAGAATGTTGAATTGAGAATGAATTCTTTTGGTTTCCAGGGTGAGCAAGGCAACAGTTGTAGGATGACATATCTTCATTGAGTTCTTGCCACTGCTTCCTCTCCTTCAGAAGATGCATTTGCTGTTGTTGTAGAAACAGGATGTCATGTCATTGGCTTGTCATCACCTTGAGGTTGCCTTGAGGTTACTGTCAGCTGGGAGAGGTGTCCATTGAACCATTACTCATGATAGGTATGTTGGCAATATGAGCTTATGAGGATGAGATGGTTGCTCTGCTTGCTTCTTCTGAATTGAACCCTTACTCTGCTTCAGTACAGCAACAACAACAACAGCATACTTTGGAGCCAAATGCCATCATGATGTTATAGAGATCACATTGTGTACTCAACAGCACTGAGTTTATTTGCAAGTGTTCAAGAAGATCCTTCAGAGGCAGATTCAGGTATACCCTACTTTCTCCAACCACACTAGCACATAAGTAGTATTCCAGCCAGAAGATCATACCTTCCTGTGTGTTCCTAGTGATGATTGATGATGGCTCCACCTACCTTTGGGTTGACCAATGGTAGTGGTTATAGACAAGAGTGAAAAGAATCATGTGGATCAATCCATTTCTCAATCAGTCAAACACTGACTGGTCACCTTTTGTGGAGGTGCCTCTTTGGTGCTTATCCTGACTCACTCTGAGGATTCACTTGTTGTTGCCATCACAATGGGAATGTCAGACTCAGAATTGCCACCCAATATGTTGGGATGGCCCTCAGAGTGGGACAATGAGTCCTTTGTTGGATGTGAAAATTCATTGGGAGGATTAGTCCTTTATTCAATGAGAAAATGGTGCTAGGAATTTGAACTCTTTCTTTGAAGAAAATGAGTGTAAAATTAGTCCTTTTCATCAACTTTTAGCTCTATTAGAAGATAAACTTTTATATTGCATTTTGTCATTAGTTACCATTATAAATGTTAACTTGCACTTTGATTTCAGGTAAAATTTAATTATAAGTGAGGTGTGATCGAGCATAGAATCACAGATGTAGACAATGTTTCTCGTTGTTCAGGTCTCCGATGAAGCTGATATGACCTTTTGCATTGGTGTAACAACAAGTCAAGATTCGTGATTTGGACAGTGTTGAAGACCATCAACTGCAGATAATGTTTTTGTTGGATGTTCTCGGGAATCCGTCAAATGAACCACTTTCATGCTGTATGACTGAATAAGCGATCATCGGGTTCGATCGGACAAAGTCATTATCCGGATTACTGTGCGATGATACTTGCCATAAACTCATTAACTTCTCATCGAGGAGACTTGGAACTTGAGCGCAAAAAACACTCAGGCCAGCAGAAACGTATCAGTACATTCTGTGCTTATAGAGTATCCAAAAAGATGGACTCGGTTCTCTGGTGATACGGCGCCGGTTCTAGAGCCGCACAGGAACAGATCATCGATCATCGATCACACCATATCAGCCTTGATCATGACATGCTTGCCAGTCACAGGGCCAAGTTTGGCAAGCTATCCGGTACAAGGCCGAGTGGCAAGGATATAAATGTTCATGAGAAATGTGTGGAATGCCAAGACCGAAGATGCCCCTACACCAGTGGTATATCCCTCGAGGTTTCCTCACTGCCGAAGAGAAAGCAAAATTAGCTGCAGCCATTACAGACTTCTACCACAGCACATATCCCATCGCCAAGCTACTCGTCGAAGTACAATTCTTCGAACTGGACAAGACGGATCGCTTCGTTGGCGGTGAAGCAGCTGATAATCAAGTCCAAATCCGCGTGTCTCATGTGGCGCGGCATCTCGCGTGCGTAAGCTGCCAACCTGCGTTTATGCGGTTTGACTGATCAACTGATCAAATCGATAT
>QLOY01002325.1:0-50250 GCA_003313965.1 Megacollybia marginata
TTGAGCCTTGTGAGTCAAATGAGTTTGTGTAGTTAAAATGGATTGTCTTTGTTCTCAAGTTAAAATTGATTACTAAAGTCTCCCTTTGTTCTTGAGTTAAAATGCATTCATAAATCTCCCTTTGTTCACCACTTAAAATGCATTACCAACATCTTCCTTTGTTCTTGAGTTAAAATGTATTACTAAAATCTCCCTTTGTTCTTCAATTAAAATGCATTACTAAAATTCCCTTTGTTCTTCAGTCAAAATGTATTAATAAATCTCTCTTTGTTCTCCAATTAAAATGTATTAATAAATCTCCCTTTGTTCTTAAGTTAAAATATATTACTAAATTCTTTGTTCTGAAGGGGCCAAAATTCTGGCTGAAATCCTTTGTTTTGACTGAGTTAAAATTCACACAAAAGCCCTGATTTGGTCCACCTTTTGTCTATGATTTATATACTTAATTTTGTATGAAATGTTAATTCAAATTAATATAGGATACTTGAGTAAACATTTTGGTTTGCTTGATAGTCATGAACCAGGGCTGTGCACCGACACTGCAGGAAGGTATACGCGCATACGCATTTGAGCACTGTGACCAAGAACAATCTCAGGCAGCACTATGGGAGACAGAGTGGTCAACATTACAGGAGCGAGCAAAGGTTGTGGACCAACAATTGAAGTCTAGTGAGGAGGATGGTTTGAAGTTGAATGAGATGGTTTTTGAGGTGGCCACAGATGAAAATTATGACTATGTAGATGACGACAATCTTCCCGACTAAACTCTCATATTTTCACAAACTTAAGTAATGACAGTGCGGTACCGAAATGAACGTATATTGATATGGTGTAAGTACGAAAGTTACACAAGTTCAAGGATACAAATATAGACTGATTGGATGAAGAAAGGTGTCGATGGTGAGGATGTGGGCCTCATGGACAGTCTGAGTCACGAATGACAACTTTCCTTGTGAGTCTATTGTGAGGATATGCAACTAAATGCAGACAAGGTGAGGAATCCCTGTTGATGTGATGGAAAAGTGAGTGGGGACGGATTTGGAAGAGGTGAGGATACCTGTCGAACACAATAGTAAAGAAGGTGGCGGACGGATTTGGAAGAGGTGAACAAATGTGACGGAAAGTGAGTGGGGACAGGTTTGGAAAGAGGTGAGGAATTCCTGTCGATGCGATGGTAAAGTCAGTGGGGACGGATTTGGAAGAGGTGAGGAACAGATTGGGAAAGAAGTGAGGAATCCCTGTCGATGCGATGGTAAAGTGGGGGGGGGACGGATTGGGAAAGAGGTGAGGAATCCCTGTCAATGTGATGGTAAAGTGGGGGGGACGGATTCGGAAGAGGTGAGCGAACCTGTTGAAGTCAATGGTAAAGTGAGCAGGGACGAATTGGGGAAGAGGTGAGAATACCTGTCGATGTAATTGTAAACTGGAGTCAAGGGGCTCCTGGAAATCTAAATCATCACATGATGTAGGGAGGTAGGTACCCCCGCCGAGCTAGCTTGAAGAATTTTTTCACCACATATATAAATGGCTTCCTGGTAGTCTATATCAGTGGATAGAGTACATAAGAGCATCCCAGACCTGATTACCTTGTTAAAAACCAAAGTTGATGATCCGCATGGCAAATTCTACATCATCCTTCTTGGCACCAACAGACTCAAAGTCCTGTTCGGAGTTCTACACTCTATGGTTGGGAATGATGCCAGCCTTGATGTTCTGCAGAGTGTCATACATCTTACTGGTACCACTGATGCTGCAAATATATTGGCAGAACACCTGGAGTGGGACCGGTCACCTAGACGGCTCCGATTACCCGCTGTCAGTAGAGATGGCGTTGAGATTACGTCGGACTTGGATCGTATTGGGCCAGCATCTTGGCGGGGCAATGTTGCGGTTGGTCAGGTGGCTGTTGTTACCTGCTTGAATCGAGGTAGAGCGATGGTAGAAGAGCTGAATGGTGGTAAGTATGTAGAGGTCCTCTCGCGAGTGAATCAGACACCAGGGTCTAGCATCCTCGCACCATTCAGAATCAGCTTCACCTTTCCCTTACAATATTGATGCCGAACCCAGTATAACTGCAGTCGAGATGGAAGACACTGTTGGAGATGAAGATACAGAGAAGCGACCCTTCAGCAAATTTGTCAAAGTCAATGGGGTACCAGTCAATAAGACTCGCGCACTTTCAACTTACCAGAAATATCGCCATCAGCCTAATTCAACTGACCGTTTAAAGCGGGTTCAGGCTGCACCAAAATATCGAGATACCGCACTGGTTCCGACCAGCAATCACAAAGTGATAGACAATGACGCCAACTTCGGAGAAGTACTCATGATATCCGACTCCATGGCAACACTGATCTGCTGTGAAAACCACCTCTTTCTGAGCATCAGTGAAGTTATCGCCATTAATTTTGGATTCAGCTCACTAGAACAAATTGTGGGCAAATTGTGGGTACGTTTTCCAAGCTATTCAGGTCGATACTTACCAGGATGAATGTTAGTATCATCTGAGGTGTCTCAATCCACCCCTCGAGTATGCACCAGATGACTGGATTTGTGACATGCACGGAAAGAACGCGAAGCGACGGCATAGGTAGTAGAGATACACATGATGTATATACCAAAAAAGGGAGATCAATCCCATCACATGACTGTTTAGGTAGGTAGGTACCCCCCAAGTCCAACCTTATTTTGTAAAACGGGATGGTGTGTGGCATTATAATGCCAGGAGCCCCTTGACTGGAGTGGGAAACAAATTGGGCAAGAGGTGAGGAAACTGTCGAGCTATTTGGTCATCGTGGTGAACCCAAATAGGGAGGTGACTTAAAATAGATTGGCTGGGTGAAGAATGTCTTCGACACTTTCCATTTGGCATGGCTGAGAGTGTCGTAGATACTTTTTATTTGGTTACCAGGACAGCTCGACACGTAGCCAGTGTAACAAGCTGCGGCAACGATTAGTAACAGAACGGAAAGAAAGCATCAAACACACATTGTAACCTTTGCTCTGGAAGAGTCGAATAGCGTACGGAACTAGATTGTAAGCCGTACTCTCTGGAAAATGAGTCTGAATAAGCTTATCATTATATCGTGATGAAAACACTGACCTTCAGTCTCATACTGCAAGACGAGCGCATTGGACAAACGGGTGTTCGCAATTTGTCTATAGACAGCCTTGGACTGAGCAGTCGTGTTACCACTTGAGCGGGATTCGATTACACGATCCTGTCCAGCGAAGCCTAAACTGATATAGCCGAGTACGTCATTGAGCTGACTGGCAGGGCAGAGTACATAATATCCTCAATGCCAACGGTATGCATGAGGAAGCGATGCTCGTTCTGGTGGCACTGCGCAACTAGGCATATGTATGAGGTGAAAGAAGAGAGACCTGGGAGAGATCGGTCGGGATTCCTAGTAAACCAAGACTGGCTCGTTGTGGGTCCGCCGAGGGGTTCAAGTTGAGAGAATGATAACATAGAACAGACAATTTTGTCAAGATGACTGAATGGCTCGGAAAAAAAAAAGCACGGGAGTGTCGGTAAGGCAAGTCAAACGCTGAAGGTGTCGGCATATGGACCCGTTAGCGCTAGAGTTCAAGTTGGTAACTTGAAGTGACAGGTACATATGTGGTGTTGTTTGGTTGATCATCTTGAACGAGTCGTGCCGTAGTGGAAGACCGAATGCCAGAAAGGAATCAACAGTACAGGGACTACAGGTCGAGCACAGAAGATGGAAGACCAGAAAGGCGTGGCAAAGGAAGGCGTGGGACAATGGCACGACAGAAGCCAGATGTCGGGTAAAGGACCGGTGATGACGCGGTTGAAGGGTTCTAATGACGGGGAAGGCACAAGAAGGTTTCCAAAAGGATTTAAATCGAATAGCAAACTCAAAAAGGCTAATTTCGCAGAGGTGAAAGACCGAATCCTATAAATAGGACTCGGAACTAAGGCAATTGTATGGTGTTGTTTGGTCCACACTTTTGCGCATTGAACCATGAGCTTGAAGGCTTTTAAAAGCTGCGGTGCTCATGTTACTCTGGGGTCGGTCCTTCATCCTGACACTGACATCAATTTGATCAAGGTACGGTAGTACCTCAGGCTAACAATGACAACGTAACTGACTCAGATACTCTCTCGTACGGGCTTTTGAGACCGCGTCTGGATGGCCATCTATAAAGCAACTGTCCCAGACGAAATCAAGCAAGTGAACTTGCATCTTCCAGCTCAAGTCACCTCCTGTGTTACGTCCCTCGACACCTACACACTTTGAGATGCAGTTCCTCGTTAGCGCTGCCGTTTACTACGCTGCCGCTGTTGCTCTGATCGCCAGCGCTGCCTCCATTGCTCGTCAAGAGGTACCCTCACCGACTGTATTGTCATATTCTTCGCGACTAATCATGATCTTCAAAGAACCCTGGCGACTTCGGTCTCTACCAACTCATTCAGGCTGATGGCTCCTGCCTCATACCGAATGTAACCTTTGGCCCTAACGGAGAGTATACCCTCGAAAACGGTACCCCCGTCATCGCTGGTGAATGCCAACCAGAAGCAGCAAGTACTTTTTTGTGAGCCATGCAGCCTCAAACACCGTCCTCAATTGAGGTTACCGAGTCTGATGGATTCTATTCTGGCTTTTGTTTGGATGCTGGTTCTGACCCAGCGTAAGCGATTCTCCATTTACGAGACCCGTGACAATTCACAATGTTCAGAAACGGCGTCGCAATGAAGATTTGGCAATGTTATGATGGACTCTTCCAACAGACGTGGTGGCAGAGTAGGTACTTAATCTTCCTGCTTATACATATACAGTAGGTTGATTCTCTTACAGCCGCTGACAACCGCACTGCTATTTACAACGGCAGTAAGTGTCTACGCACGCCAAATTTTTATGACTCTAAAATCTTCCCTCTCTCCAGACCAGTGTCTCGACCTTGCTCTCGGCTCGACCACCTTTGTCCAGACCTGGCAATGCACTACTGGTGACATTCAGCAGGAATGGGTTGCCAACGGCCCCATCCACATCAACTAAACGTCGCCGTATTGTCACGGTTATAGATACCCGTTAGATATGACACTCTAATCGATCGTTTGTCTAGCTCCTGCTCGAAACGTGATGTCTGGTGAACGATTCTTGCGAGAGACAGTTACTTCTACCTCTTTGCTATCCTTTCCTCTTGGAATTTGACCGGCCCACTGTCAAAGTGGCTATCCTATCCCCGCTTTCATGCTGTATGACTGAGTAAGCGATGGACTCAATCGAACCAGTTCCATATCTGGTGATATCCTCTCATCTTCTAAGGACGCCAACCTTTGCTCCAAGGCTTGTTCGTGGTAGGCTAGACTGTTAAGTATCCTCTAATAACGACGTGACCACTATTTTCTCGCATATCCCACTCGTCGCAGGTTGAAGCTGGAAGCGTCGCTTTACCCGCCATTCAGAGCAGCCCAAAGCTTATCTCGCGGAACTGTTCACATTCCAAGTATGAACAAACATAACAAGTGAATAAATTATGGATTTCCATCAAGGACTACGCTTGGTATCGGAAAGTCCAAGAGTAGAGAAATAGGTATCACAAGGGTAACATCCGTTTCCAAAATTCGATGGGGAACTTTTTCTCGTCACCTCTAGGGTTGGCAAAGTCCGGTTCAGTCCGGTTCTCCGAGTTTTTGCCTGAACCTAGAACCGGACTTTAGGTTCGGTTCAGTCAATTCTCTGAACCTAGAACTGGACTTTAGGTTCGGCTGAACCTGAGTTCGGTTCAGGTTCGAACTTGGTTCGAACTGCGAACTCAACCAAAAAAAAAACTGACAGTTGCTCTGACATAATTTCAGCTGATTCAAAGCAATTGGTTAGTACGACTTGAGAGTAGAAGTGGAAGGGTGAACGCACCTACTATATGGCAAGCGCCAAGTTCAAGTTTCAGATCACACTGGCATGTGGTCACGCGTACCTGAACGCAGATCATCGGCGCTTCCGTGGTTATGTGCCCTTCTTCATCAAGAGGAGTAGATTTGTGGGTTGGATGCAAGTCCATTGAAAAAAAAAACCGGGGCCTTGAAATGCATCTGTCACAGACTCACAGCCGTTCCAAACACGTTGGTTAGCCCGAGTTGGTGATAACTTCATGAAAAAGAGCAGATTTAAGAGCTGTGCAGAGTCCCAATGAGCATGGATTTGTGGGCTGGTCATGCCGAGCAGTTCCCAGACATGACCAGGATGATTTCAGAGCTCATCAAGTATGTGGTCAGCAGACCGCTTTTTCAAAGTTGAGTTTCAAAAGGTTCGAAGGTTCGAACGCGTTCGAACGCGTTCTGGCTACTTGCGTATTGACTGAACCGTGAACCGGACTTTAGGTTCAGTTCAGGACATTTGTCGAACTTCGGACTGAACCACGGTCCGGTTCTCAAAAGTTCAGGTTCGAACCTAGGTTCAGAACCGAACATTGCCATCGCTAGGACTCACCTCAGTTACGCGCCCACCCGTATCGATATATCTTTCCACCTGGACGGGGCGATCTCAACTGCCTTGCCATGATCGGTGTACTTTTTCCTTCTTCCTTCTCGATACAATGAGATCCTCCATGATGGTTTTGATGTCGACTTACATGGGCTGTATCACGCACAAATGACATCCTAAATTCGCGGGAAAATCGGTTTCCAGCAGTGATATTGATTAAGAAAAATTTCTGTCTATGGTTGATGGTGCTCTGATGCGACAGGAAGGAGACACGTAGCAAAAGTTCAAAAAATCGAACATTTTTAATTTTGGGTGCGGTACAAATAAATGCAAATACTAGTAGGTCACATGAAGGCGATGCCCATCACCACTATAAAGCAACTGTCCAAGATGAAATCAAGCAAGTGAACTTGCATCTTCCAGCTCACTGGCAAGTTACCTCCTGTGTCACTGTTACGTCCCTCAGCACCTACACACTCTGAGATGCAGTTCCTCGCTAGCGCTGCCGTTTACTACGCTGCCGCTGTTGCTCTGATCGCTAGCGCTACCTCCATTGCTTGTCAAGAGGTACGTTCCTCGGCTGCATTGTCGTATTCTTCGTGACTAATCATGATCTTCAAAGAATCCTGGCGAGTACGGTCGCTACCAACTCATTCAGGCTGATGGCTCCTGCCTCACACCGAATGTAACCTTTGGCACTAATGGAGAGTATACCCTTGAAAACGGTACCGCCGTCATTGCTGCTGAATGTCAACCCGAAGCAACAAGTACTTTTTTATGGTCCATGCAGCCTCATAGACCGTCCTCGATTGAGGTTTCCGAGTCTGATGGATCCAATTCTGGCTTTTGTTTGGATGCTGGTTCTAACCCAGGTTACCCAGCGCAAGCAATTCCACAGTTACAAAAACCCGTGATATTCACGACATTGTTTGTTTATTCAGAAACGGCGTCGCAATGAAGCTTTGGAAATGTTATGATGGACTCTTCCAACAGACGTGGTGGCACAGTAAGTAGTCTTCCTGCTAACAGTCGATTGATTCTCTTACAGCCGCTAACAACCGCACTTCTAACAACCGCAGTAAGTGTCTACGTACGCCAATTTTTTATGATTCTAAAATCTTCCCTCTCTCCAGACCAGTGTCTCCACCTTGCCCTCGGCTCGACCTCCTTTGTCCAGACCTGGGAATGCACCACCGGTGACATTCAGCAGGAATGGTTTGCCAACGGGCCCATCCACATCAACTAAATGTCGCTGTCGGTTATAGATTCTCGTGTATACACTTCCTTCCTTCCTTCCTCGTTTGAACTGCTCGAAATATGATGTCTGATGAACGGTTCTTGCGAGAGACAGTTATTTCCGCCTCTTTTCCGTCTTACTTCTTCCATCCATCTCCTCGTCTTGGAACTTGACCGGCCCACTTTCTAAGCGGCTATCCTATCTCCGCTTTCATGCTGTATGACTGAGTAAGCGAATCATTCAATCGAACCTGGACTATGTGGTGGTATCCTCTCATCTTCTAAGGACCAAGGCTTGTTCGTGGTGAAGCATCCTTCAATAACGAAGTGACTACTATTTTCTCGCGTATCCGACTCGTCGCAGGTTGAAGCTGGAAGTGGCATCACGTCGCTTTACCCGCCATTCAGCGCAGCCCAAAGCTTATCTCGCGGAACTGTTCACATTGCAAGCCTGAACAAACATAATGAAGTGAAATAAATTATGGATTTCCATTAAGGACTACGCTTGCTGTCGGACTTCAAGGGTCGCTAGCGCAGGAGACACGTCATATTCAGAGAAATGGGGTAGAAACCGCTTCCAAAATTCGTGGAGCTTCTCTCGTCACCTCAGACTCAGTTGCGGAACGGCGGCCACATCCGTATCAATATATCTTTCCACTTGGACGACGCGATCATCTCAATTGCCTTGCTATGATCTTTCCTTATTCCTTCTCGATACAATGAGATCCTCCATGATGTTTTTGATGCAACACATTCTTATATTCCCTTCAAAGCCATCCACTTTGTATTCTTTTTAGGGTGTAGTAACGAAAGTATCGAAATTTTCATCTTACAGGTTAACGTCCCGGGCGTTGTTGCGCGTCCGAATCTCCCTCTAGTTCACAGACAGGAAGTTCCGGCTCTCGACCTCGAAGTCACTTGACCGTCAACGTCTCTTAGTCTCCCGCAGACAGACTCGATGCATACGACAATTGTTACATGATTAGCCAACAACCGCTTCATGTTCTTCGACGCCTTTGCGCAGCGGCTTCTGATTATCTTTGATAGCTGTTCAAGCTCCGAGTCTTCACCCAATCGAGCAGTCGCGGATGCGGTCGCAAGCCCCACCACTGAGATTCTAATCAAACTCTACAAAGATTTTGTCCATCGCTAGTATAAAGACGAACCAACTTGAAAAGGTTTCCTTCTCATACGATGTTCAACGTAATGCCCACAGTGTCCACATAGGGTACAAGACTTGCCTGTCATGTAAATTAGAACCATAAGACTAAGAAGAGGAAGTACTCACCCCAATTGTAAGGAAGCTGGCCACGTTGAGTTGGGCCTTGCCGTGTGGCACATCCCCAGGAAGAGCGAATGTAAAGTTTTGGAAAGGAGCTCCGGAGAGTGATTTTCCAAAGGCTGGATTGAATGGCCCATGATAGAGCAGGATTCCGCCGAGGCTTACGTTGGGTGGGGAGCAGCCTGAGTAGATGGTGTTTGGAGTGCAGCTGCCAAAGCCGATTGCTATGCCGATATTATCCCAAGAGGAATTGCTGTCCTGTTGAAGACTCAGTCTGAATGTTATGTCAATCGTACTGAAACACGAACAGGTTGATCGATTTCAACTGTGAAATTTGAGCCAGCTTTGATCGAGGAGCCCTTAGAGGGTGCTGCTATAGAGATACCTTGAGCAGATGCAGAAAGCGCAGCAAGGGAAAGGGAGAGCCATTGAAGGAGCTTCATTGCTGTATTATCCCTGTAACCCAGCCTTTTGTACTCGTCGATGATATGACTCATCGGCGGGAACCACTGCCTGTAGCCGCTACATTAGTGCCTAGTGGAGGTAAAGCTTAGACCCATGTCTTTGGTATTAAACGTGCCATTGCTGTCTCGGGTAAGGAATGGTCCACGAGCCCATATGCCGCGGTAGGTTAGTGGCTTGCGGGCTCGCACCCTTGAGCCTCAAGGCGGATACTAAACTAACCCATCGCTACTCAGTCAATCGGCATGAAAGCGGGAGTTCGAAAACGGAAAGATAGGAGGGGGAGCTGAAGCGACAAATTGAAAGATCCGGAGACAAAATTCTCCGAGCAGAAGCAGGCAGAAGCTGACGGAACAATTAGAACTGGGTGGAACTGATGAGGAAGCAAAGATGTACTTGTTGAAGCCATTAATCGGTCGGAGTCACAAAAACGCGTACCCAACCATATGTACGGGCTAAAAGCAGAGTTCTGAATTTGGCCAGAGAGAAGGAACAAGTGTCACAATTTGGTCACAATTTTGAGGATGGAGTGAAGGCAGCTGTGTGGTGTTGTTTGGTCCATCATTACTCCGGTTCACCTTCAGCTGATGCTTGTCATGCTTGAGCTTGAAGCCCAGTGAAAAGTCCGTCTGTATTAAAATGTATTCTTAAGTTTCAAGTCGTATAATATGTATAGACGAGTTTACCTATGTTAAATACAGATGTCTCGTGCCTACTTTTCATGAAAAAGTGGCAACAATGCAACAATGCATGCAATGTGTCGACAAACGACGTTACGGCTGGTGTCAGATCATCACATTACTGTCACATTTGTCTGTTTTAGTCGATACTCCATGACACGGACACATCGCGTCACAACATTCAAGTACACTCCTTTCGTTGAGTTCAAGTTGTCGTCACGTCATAGTGTTGGACTTATAAATCAAAACCCTTTGACCACATGACTCCCACAGTTCTTTCTTCCCTTCCCCCATCTTCGCCGCCCTTTCTTCCCTTCCACATCACAACAGTAAGTCTTGTTGTTCCCTCAGGGTGTCGAAATGAGCTCAGGATATCCATTACAGCTGCTTGTGCTTTGCCCTGAATTCAAGGGTGCTGTGGTTTTGTTAGGTAGCATCGCCGCGTCGGAGAGTAGGTACTACTAGGCTGTAGTAGTAGGCCAGGTTGGGTGAAGGATCCAACTATGTACGTCATAGGTATCTGTACTGTATTTGGTATCAATTACATGTTTTTGTCTGCATCCATTGTCTATTTCTATCTGTTTCCATACGTATTATTTCAGTGCAGTTGAGTAAACTCAGGAAAACGGATTAATACATTTGTGATATCTGTATTTTGGACAAAATAAGGTATTCTCAAGTTTTGTGTGTAAAAAACGTGTTAAAACCCACCTATACAGACGGACTTTTCACTGGGCTTGAAGGCTTTCAAGCTGACGTGCTCACGCTACAGTCCGTCACCATCTTTTATCTCGTCCTGACACACTGGCATCAAACAAATTACAGATTAGTTGACTATGTAGTATGTACGCTTCTGTCGGACGGTATCACATGGGTAGGGAGCTTTCTCTCGTCACCTCAGTTACTCTTCTCCAACATACATCATTATTAACGTATGCCAACAACCCCCTACCTTGGTGCAAATCACCGGCACGTCACCTTACAAAGAATTACCATAAACCACATTTTTCGCCCGACAGCCGGTTAGATTACTAGTAGCCGAACCCGCTTGATGCTGTATGACTGAGGCAGAGTCGAAACCTCATACGCATCAGACTTCAACTTCCCCGCTCCCCCACTGGAAACTTCCAATGGTCGAGAAAGTTTTCTGCATCATCTGGATGTGGAGAGAACCCGTGCCAAGGACATTGACCCTTCCACCTCTTTAGTGTAATATTCGAGATAAGGTGCGATGAAGCAAACCCAAATCGCTGACAATGATAATATTCTCGAACCTCGGCCGAAGCCATGGTGAGAATTGCATCTGAAACCCCCGTGAGCCTGGACGAGAGGAGACAGGTCGTTTATCGTTTATCGATAACGTTTATCCTTCGCCGAGAAGACACAACGAGAACGAACCCGTTTGGATTTCGACGCGAAGATTATCCGGAAGATAGAGTGATCGAGCATAGAATCACAGATGTAGACGATATTTCGTTGTTCAGGTCTCCGATGAAGCCGAGATGACCTTTTCCGTTGGTGTAACAACAAGTCGAGACCCGTGATTTCAATGGACAGTGTTGAAGATCATCGGCTGGAGATAATGTTTCTGTTGGACGTTCGCGGGGATTCGTCAAATGAACTTTCATGCTGCATGACTGAATAAGCGATCATCGGGTTCGATCGGACAAAGTCATTATCCGGCTTACTGTGCGGTGATACTACCTTGCCATAAACTTTTTAACTTCGAGGGGACTTGGAACTTGAGCACAAAAAACATCATATCAGGCCAGCAGAAATGTATCAGTACATGCAGTGCTTATAGAGAGTATCCAAAAAGATTGATTCTCCGGTGATGCACACGGCGCCGGCTCTAGAGCCGCACAGGAACAGACGCTCATCGCTTGTCGACACACCATTGTTCAATCAGCCTTGATCATGACATGCTTGCCACGTCACAGGGCCAAGGTTTGGCAAGCTATCGGGTACAAGGCCGAGTGGCAAGGATATAAATGTTTATGAGAAATGTGTGGAATGCCAAGACCGAAGATGCCCCTACACCAGTGGTATATCCCTCGAGGTTTCCTCACTGCCGAAGAGAAAGCAAAATTAGCTGCAGCCATTACAGACATCTACTCCAACCATAGCATATATCCCATCGCCAAGCTACTCGTCGAAGTGCAATTCTTCGAACTGGACAAGACGGATCACTTCGTTGGCGGTGAAGCAACTGACAATCAAGTCCAAATTCGCGTGTCTCATGTGGCGCGGCATATCGCGTGCGTAAGCTGCCAACCTGCGTTTATGCGGTTTGACTGATCAACTGATCAAATCGATATAGACCTGATGCGAAAGAGGAAAAGATGAATTTCACAGAGCGTTATGAGAGCATTATTAAGCCATACACTGCAGATCGCGGGGTTACTTGGGAGGTCCAAGTAGCTGAAGAAGACGTGAGTAGACAAGTTGTCTTATGTCCAGAGATTGTTTCTTAGAGTTACAGCCCTTCTTCTGGAGGATCAACGGTTTGATACCACCTTATGCTGTCAAACACAAGGAAGGAGCGGAGCTCTGGAGGAAGACGAACAAAGCTCTCCCTTATAATTAACTTGAAATCAGTTAGTGCTGCGCCACATAGAAGTTAGAGTTGTTAAGCGTAGTTGTCGTGAAAATGGCAAAATGCAGTGGTCGCCGTGATGTATATATCATGATTAACGCCTTGTCTGATCTGGTAAGAAGTTGGTTTCTATTGAGGAAACAACACTATATCTAAGGATATAAAGATCCGCTGTTATCGTACAGTAAGGTGTCAAGACTTCCTGCTTGCTCCAGAGGCGGGTTCCGATGCAGCTAGAGATGCTCAAGTCATGACGCGTGACAGCGCTGACAGTTGATTGACACGCAGTGTCACATCTTGTCACGTACTACCATTCGTCAACGAAAATAGCGAACGGACTCGGATGGTTGGATGGATTCGACAAGGCATTCGCACCGAGTCACATCCTCTGTGACTCTTTAGTCCCAGTGAAAACTGCGATGATTTGAGTCGTCACCAGCTGGCTTGAACAGACTAATTCTGTCCATCTGGCGTAGACTGACAACGGTTGACTGGACCGGAATACAGGTCCGATCATTGATCTGACGTCAACCGGCTCTGCCTGTCCAAAGTTCTTTGTTCCCTTCTTTCTCCACGTCAGCCCTCTCACTGTGTATCACATCTGTAATCCCGTTTCTCCTGTCATAATTTCTCACTCTGTCTCACACCTGTAAATACCGACGTGGTACCGACGGGTTCAAGCTAACCGAGCTAACCACACTCCATCAGCATATCCGATCATTCCGATCATTAATGTTGATCTGACATCAACCGGCTCGACCTGTCCGAAGCTCCTTTCTCATGTCATATAGTCTCTCACTGCAACTACGCTCTATCAATATGCATGAATCCTGTTATTGACCTGACGCCAGCTGGCTCCGGCTGTCCTCAATAAATCGACACGTTGTTCCCTCCCTTAGGCTGACGCCAGGTGGCTCTGGCTGTCCTAAATAAATCGACATGTCATTCCCTTCCTTAGGCTGATGCCAGCTGGCTCTGGCTGTCCTAAATAAATCGACACGTCATTCCCTTCCTTGGGCTGACGCCAGCTGGCTGTAGCTTATCTCAGTATATCCACAGCTCACTTTAAACCATGCAATTGGTGCGTTCTCATTTGTATATAAGCTTGACAACTAGAGATATTCTCCTCCATCCTGTACAACTATTTACCAAATCACAACTACTTTTCCACTCTATCACACTGTACGCCACAATGCCCAGCAAACATATGCTCTGTACTTGTGAACATTGGTGTAAAGGAGGGAAACAAATAAGTCGGAGCACCTGGTACAACCACAATCAACAGCGTCGCAATGAGGCTACCATGACTGCTGAGCAACTCCGAAACCTGCCCGCAAACACCAAGTCTCAAGGCAAAGGTTTCAATCCATCTCTCCGTAACACTGCACAGTCTCAGTCTAATATTTCATCGACTAATCAAGGCATGGTAGACTCTGAGTCTGAGTCCGATTCATCATCCACAAATCGAGCCATGGCAGACTCCGAGTCTGAAGACACTAGTATGGTATGTATCTGTTCAAATAATTTCGACTCAGAGTCTGTATGCTAAAATATATTATAGGACTTCGATGTTCCATCATTGATACCAGATACTGTGTTTCATGCTCATACCCTGACTGACACAGATCTATACACAGCTGACTCATCAAGTGACTCATCAAGTGAATCGTCAAGCAAGTCAGAGTCAGATCTCTTCAATCTTGATGAAGTTGAATCTGCATCTTTTCCTGATTCAAAACTCGAGAATCTTGCAGAGACTCAGGCTTTCATAAAGGCTATTGTGACTGCTGACTTCTCAGAGGAAAAGGAGCAGTGGAAAGATGATGAATTCGAAGATTTCACCAACACTCACTTTCCTGATCTCAGTATTGACAATCCACAACTCAAGCTTTCATTGTGGGTATATCTTGCACTTTCTGCCAAGTCTTCAAGTTCACAAGCATCTTATAATGGTGTACGTCAAGCAATTAAAGAGTGCTATCCCAATTCAGAAATGCTTTCCTTTGCTTAGGTACATGACAGACTTAGGCAGATTACAGGAATCCTGCTGGTCTACCATGACATGTGTGTAAACAATGTGTAAATTCATGCATGGCTTATACAGGTCCCTTCAGTGAGTGTTGTGAGTGTTGCTACTGTGGGGAACCTTGGTTTAAAACACCTAGAGGCTCTGAAAGCCCTAGCTTGACACCTTGAAGATGCTTTGTAACACTTCCAATTGGCCCACAGCTTCAAGCACTGTGGTGCAATCCCAAGTCAGTTAAAAGACTCTGATATCATACTGAGCATACAAATCAGATTCTTTCACAAATTCAAGATAGTGGAGTCCAAGACTACAATGACATCTTCTGTGGATCAGAATGTCCAATCTTGTCAACTCAGACAAAATGACATGCTTCTTTCCATCTCCATTGATGGTGCTCAGCTCTATCAGAACAAGGAGTCTGATACCTGGTTTGGTATTGCTACCTTGTTGGACTATCCACCAGAATTTTGCCACAAGAAGGAAGCAGTACTTCCCTTATTCATCATCAGAGGACCAAATGCTCCGTCTCACTATGATTCTTTTCTATTTCCTACTCTTTGACATCTTTCTGCTTGCCAGAGACTAAAACTTTGAATCTGGGACTCCACAACAAGAACTGTGTTCAATTCCATTCCTTGGAATGGCTTTGACACTGCTGATACTGTCGGAATGCCACACATGAGTGGATCAGTTGGACATCACAGTCAGAATGGCTGCTGAATTTTTTGCACAATGCCTGGGTGACATAAGGCTGGTAAATCAACATATTATCCAGTTATGCACAAGCCAGTTGGAGAGACTCCTATAGGTTGCACTCATCCCAACATTGATATCAACAACCTCCTCCAATATACACCAACACCTCAGTCATATAATCAGTGTCTAAACTTACTTCTACAATGCCGCACACAGACAGCATTTGAAAGGGTTTGAAAGGAGACTGGGATATCAAAACCATCATTAATTTCTGGGCATTTCCAATTCTGGGTTGTTTCCCTGCAGACACAATGCATCTGTTTGGACTGAATATTCCACAGCTTTTTATCTCCCTTTGGTGTGGTACCATTGACCATGCAAAGGAAGATGATCGATCAAACTGGGAATTTGCTGTACTTCACCAGCAGGATGTTTGGGAGGCACATGGAGAATGTGTAGCTGATGCACACATCTACATCCCATGTTGCATTGAAACACGAGTTCCTCAGAATCCAGCATTAAAAAATTTAAGTGGATATAAATGTGCAGAGTTCCTGATCTACTTCTATGGTCTTTGCCCAGCTCTCCTTTATGGGGTTCTGCCTGAAAGGTTGTATACCCATTTCTGCAAACTTGTTTGTGCAACCAGAATCCTTCATTGATATCACAAACTCCCCACAGAGTTGGCTGAGGCACATCAGACATTGCTCAAGTTCGTTGAAGTTGGGTACTATTGTCACAATTGGCTTCATTTCATTCGACCTTGTATTCATGCACTCATCCATTTGGTTCCAGAGACTCTCTGAGTTGGCTCTCTGACAGAGGTATCTCAATATACTCCGGAACATACAGTTGGTAACTTCTTTGACTTCATATGCTAATATGACATATCGAGTCATTGACTGTGCATGGATAAATGCTCTTCTGGCTATCTATCCAGAACTTCATTCAGTATCAGGGATGTGCAGAACTGGGAGGGCACTTCTGCGAGACTATTGGTAACATGCCTCTGTGTCCATTGTGCCCCTATTTGTAAGTCTGATGAACTCCGAGCACTGGGGTTTGTACGGATGCAGACTTGTTGGTTTGGACTTTGGGTTCAGCCCAGAACTTCATCAGAGTTAACCAACAGAGGTCCAGCCTATTACCTAGTCAAGTCCAAGGCAGAGTCTTGGAGTCCGGAGGACGAAGAGATGAAGATGGAGTGAGAGTTTAGAGTAGGTTTAGATAGATAGATTTTCTGTCTAAAGTACAACGGGCTGATTTGTAGCTTAAATACTACTGGACCAGAGTTGTAAGGGTAAAGGATTCTAAGTGAGAAACAAAAGTATTTACAAGTGGAAATAATCAAAGTTTTAGGACAATATATACAGATGTCATGGGTTCAAGAAAACATGTATGAAGAGTGGTCCGGTGAAGACTTCCAGACTGGGAATAGGTGGAGCACCAGGCCATGATCTGGAGTCTCAGAACAAGACTGGAGTTGAAGGGGAAACACTCAGAAAACTTCATAGCGGAAAACCCCTGTTGAGATTTGCGCAAGGCCATAGGCTGTGACTTAAGGTTACTGGAGTATACCATATACCGGATTATAGCACAGGACGTAACAGTGCCCCCCTTTTAGGTCCGGAGCCCCGATGGACTTGTTAGATTGTTCTGGAATATTCAAATCACCTGATCTTCCCAAAATAACTGCCAGGTATAAGAGGGGACCGGAATTTTGAACTTGTTTAATTTCTTTTCTCATGTTGCCCTCCCATTCTTCCAGTGATTCTGAAGACGAAGTCCCCAAGCCAGTGGAAAAGACTCCAGCCCAATTGGCATATGAGAAGGAGATGGCGGAGTTGGAGGCGGAGAAGCAGAGAGTGGCGGAGAAGGAGAAAAAGATGGCGGAGTTGTTGACTGCAGTGCAGAATGAGAAGGCACAGAAGGATGAGGAGGAGAGAGTCCGGAAGGAGGAGAGAAGACAGGCGAGGAGGCAGCGGAAGGAAGAGGAGGAGTGGAAGAAGAAAGAAAAGGAGAAGGAAAAGGAGAAGGAGGAACAGGAGAGGAAACAGAAGGCGGAGGAGGAGAAGGGACCAGGTGGCCCTGGTCGGAGTAAGAAGTCTGTGCCTCCGACAGAGATGGGGCAAAAGAAGGATGAGATGATGCAGAGTCGGTGGCAGGGTGGTTTGTTGAAAGGTAAGTGATCCCAATGTGTTGGACTTGGTTAATTTCTCGACAAGACCCCTGCATACAATGCCAGAACCGGGGTCTGGTGGAGAAATGTTTGCCGGGAACTGGAGCCTGGTCAAAAGTCTGCGTGCCTTGTGCCGTAGTTAAAACCAAATGCTTGTGGAACCAGGATTCCACTCTGAGCAAACCCTGGGTGTCGCACTAGGAAATTGTTAGAAGGGTTTATGGTGACTTAGCGCAAACAACAGAGGAATGAATCCTAGGGACTCTGCAGCTGACTTCAATGGACTTGATTAAAGCCCATTACCCTACTACCAGTCCGGATTATCATGTGACTTACCTAATTGGGTGAGCACAGCTACTGCAGTTAATGCCACTATGTTCTGGAGAATAGTCCCTGTGACTAGGTTTTTGGAATTTTCTAGAACAAAAGAATTTTCTAGAACAGAAGGCAGTGCCACCAGAAGCACATATGACTCAGAATGACTCACTTCTGTATAGAAGCTTCCAAGAGAAGTGCCAGAAGAGTCAGAATGACTCAGAAAGGTGGAGAAACTTCTAGAGGATTCTTAATTTAACCTCTTCAAGTTGAGATTGCTTCTGGAAGTGTTAATTAAACACCAAAAAGGATAAATTCACTTTAGCATGACTCAGACTCAGTTCTTCTGAGTGAGTCATGATCTGAAACTGGTTAAATGAAACCAGAAACAGATAAATTAGTTGTAAAATTAGAACTTACCAAAAGGTATATAAAGCCTGTAAGTAAATAGCAATCAAGCTTTTTCCCTCCATTATTTTTCAGAGGTAAAACTCACTGAAGGGTTCCCCTTTGATATTTTGGTACAGAAAGCCCAGGGACTTTGCTAGTCAAGTTCAAGCCTAAGCTCTTTCTTACATCCATCAAAAGTAAGAAGCAATACTCACAGGAAGTGGAGTACCTTCTTTGAGATTGGACTACTGAATCAGCCCATAGACTTTGCTTGCACCAAGGTTCAAGTCATTGTATTGACACCCGTGTTTGTTAGGATTGACTTGTCAGAGTGAAGTGCTTGACGAGACCTCTATTGAGAGAAGGACAGAGACTTTGTTCTGATACATTTGGATTTGTGTTAGTGCTTCTAGATCCTGTATTGGATAAGCACTGAGGCTTGGTTAGTTGCAGTCAGAGACTATTGAGAAGAGTCTAGGATTGTATCTGGTCATTGGATTTAGGATTGGACATTGCTGGATTGTTGGAGATCCGTGTTATCTCTAACTTGGTTCTCGGTTATTGGATCATCAGTCTAGGACACCTCACACTCACAACACTGTTGAAGAGTTAGACTCTTGTCAGTACAGTTGTTGACACACACCACCTTGACATTGTATTTTGTCTGTTGTTATCAGACATTTGCATTGCTTTCTTGTCAGTTTTCTGGAACACACATCACCTACCTCATTACACTGACATTCACCCTACTGTTTGACCTGATTAGCATACTATCAGTCATACACCCATTTACCTTTCACCCTCTTAACTCAAAGACACCTGGATCTCGATCCTGAGGAGACACGTTCTTGCACACTTATTATTCAGACTCAGGTTGTAACTTTTATAACCTGACATGGGTTCCGATGTTGGAGGCGGGGAGTGAAAGGTTGACAGGTAAGGTGAAGGGAAATGGGAAGGAAAGGGCAGTGGAGAAACTGGAGAGTGCTCGTGGAGAAGGTGAAGGTGAGGTTGAGGAGGAAGAGGAGAGGGAGGAAGGATCGGTGCAGGTGCATCCGAAGGGGAAGTGGTTGGATTGGTGGGATCCAGACACAATGTCTGCCACCAAGTATGTGAACAATGATAAGAGGCTTGAGGAGCTCTTTATGGCGTTTGGAGCAGGGATGGCTGCAAAACAGAAGAAAACACAGGTGGCGGTGGAGGAGATGACAGGGATGATGAGGAAGATGTTGGAGCTGACGGAGAAGATGGGGAGGCAGTCAGCTTTGAGGGAATGGAAAAAGGAGTTGGTGGAGAAGAAGAGGAAGAGGGAGGAGTCGGAATCAGGGGGAAGTCAGAGGAAGAGATTGAAGTGGTCGGACTTTGAGCAGAAGGGTGGAGAGGGAAGTGGACAGAAGCTGGAGGAACTGGAGGAGTTGGAGGATGGTAATTAATCAGAGCTGGCTCCGTTGTATATAGAATTTTAGTTGCTTTTTTCTTGGATTTAGAAAATTGGAAAGGATTGGATTGTCCAGCAATCGGATTAATGATGCTGTAAGAAGGAACTCTGAGAGCAAGAAGAAAAAGCTATCAGATCAAAGATGCTGTAATTCAGAGTAAGATGTCATAAGGCTTTTGGGCTGTGATATTGGACTTCAGGGAGGAATCCATGGTCCGGGCTTATTCGGATATTGTTCATGGAATTCATCAATGTACTCCTGAGAGTGTTGTAAGTTGTCTGCCCCTACCCAGGAGAATTCTTTGTTGGTTCCTTCATATCCTGCCCATCGGACATAGTAGTGGATTGGAACTCTACAGTGGCAATCAGTTTTGGAGTCAAGGATTTCACTGACTTCAAATTCAAGTTCACCCTCTACTTCGACCAGAGGCGGAGGATCAGGGATCCAATTGGGAATGTTTTCCGTAGGTATATAGGGTTCAACTTGAGACACCAGAAAGACAGGATGAATTCCGGCTAGGTAGCGTGGAAGACGGAGTGTTACGGAGTTCAGATTGGGGTGACCGATGATTTCAAAAAGTCTGAACTGGACTTCAGCGAATTTCTTGGTTGGTCAAGTGGTTTTGATGAATTCCATGGAGACATAGGCCTTTTGTCTGATCTTGAACTCTGGAGCATCTCAGAGATGTCGATCAGCATTTCTTTTCATGATCTCTTGTGATCGGACAAGCTGGGCCTGTAGGAATTCAGAAAGTGAATCAAGTGTAACAGTGAAATCCAAAGCTGGTTTGCTGTTAACATCCTTGTTGTTGGATGAAAACCCTTGTTGGCAAAAAAGGGTGTAACTCCGGTGGCTGCTGACTTGGCGGAGTTGAGAGCAATTCCTGCTAACAGAAGGAGTTGGTCCCAATTATCTTGCTGGTAGGTGCAATAAGTCTGGATGAATTGTTCTAAGGTTTGATTCACCCTTTCTGTTTGTCCATCAGCTTCTGGATGGTAGCCAGCAGTGAAGTGGAGTTGAATATCAAGGAGTTTACCCAAAGCCAACATGAAACAAGAAATAAAAATGGATCCACGGTTGGAGGTAATGTGTTCCATAATTCCATGGTGGGCGAAGACATAAGGTAGAAGGCGTCCATCTGCTACAAACGTCATGTGATTGAATGTGACAATGCTCAATATAGTAGTAATTCAAAAGAAAATACTTTTGAAATGCATAGAAAATGAACGCGACTACGTATCTAAAATTCATCGCACAGTCTCATGAAGAAAGCATGTAGGTATGTTTTGATGTAATTATATAGCTATTAGCTCCATGATCCAAAACCTAGTTCCCATTTTAGTGATTTTCTGGGTGTCTTTTCAGCAAACACTTGCGATCAATCACTGATGCCACCTCAAAAGAGCGAAGATGCTCTTCGATTTAATACTCTGGACTCACTTGAGGCAGTACCCCTAGAATAAATGTGCTGCACTTTGCTATTGTACCGAGAACTTAGGTCTTACTTAAGCTATGTTATCCAGACATACCGCTTTGGGGACACTTATAAGCATGGATTAGATGGGTCACAGGCTTCCTGGGCTGCAAGAAAGTATCATGGACATAGAATGTTACCTGATAACAGATAAGGCAGGAATGTGTCGAGGTGGTAGTATTGTGCAATAAAAATGGAACTCCTCACTCAATTCTAATCATATTGCACCCAAATTAATTCTGAGCATTGCTACACTACTTTTCAACAATCCTGTGCGATGGAATCTCAATAATGTATCTACAATGTCTTCTATGTCCTTCCGAGCATCCCATCACTCACTTTGGTAAGGTGACCATCACACCACATGACGTTCGTAGCAGATGGACGCCTCCTACCTTAGAGGAGAAGGAGTTTGGCAAGTTCTTTGGAGGTGACTTCTTTGGTGGTCAGAATAAGAATAATGTATTTGGAGAGTCAGTCGACAATTACTAAAATTGAATCGAAATTGTTGACTGGTGGGAGATTGGTAATGAAGTCCATGGAAATGGAATGCCATTGTCGTGGTGGAATTGGTAGTGGTCAGAGTAGAGTGTCATGGAGCCTTGTTTCTTCCGCAAGTGGTACAGGATCAGACATAGTCACGGACATAAGTTCGGAGTCCGGGGAAGACGTAGACTTGCCAGACTTTGGATAGTGTTTGATTTTGACTGAAATGTCTGGAGAGGACGTGGTCATGGAGGAGTTGCAGGACTCGAAGTTTCAGGGCATCGGAGTTTGGGACATAGATGTGATTGTTGAGATAGAGAAGACCAGAATCTTCTCCAATTGACCATTGTCCCGGATTTTCCGATCGTGCTAGATTGAGACCTGCAATTGTTTTAGGATCATCAGGATAAGCAGAGATGAAATCCTGATGTAGTTGGTCCGTGTCAACTATTACGGAGGCACAGAACACAGCTTCTTCTAGTAGAGTTGCTCAGAGAGGAAGAGAGTTGATCATTGTTGAAGACTGGTCAGAGATTGTTGGGGTTGGCGGAGGCAAAGGTGGAGTTGTCTCCGTCTTTGAGATAAACATCCCATCGTCAAGTTAGCGAGTCTGGTTCAGTTCCGAGTTTACCTGGACGAAACCAAATCTTGATGTTGAATTGGTTTAGGTACTCCGACCATTGGACCTGTCAACAGGTTAAGACTTTAGTGGTGGAGAAATACTCAATATTCTTGTGGTCAGTGATAATGTCAATTGGAAGAGGAGAACCTTCAAGATAATGTCTCCATTGTTTTGAAGGTGCTGAAGATTGCCAGTAACTCTTTGTTGTGAGTATCATAGTTGAGTTCTGCTCCGAGGAAGGTCTGAGAGTGAAAGGCAATTGGATGAATTTCTCTGTCTTCAGCTTGGATGGAGAGGATAGCAGCTAGTGCATAATTGGAAGCATCAGTTTCAATAATGAGTGGGTGTCCTGGAACGAAATGGGATAGAACCAGAGCGGAACGAAAGGCATCTTTGAGTGTCTGGAATGATTCTAGACAGTTGGAGTTGAAATTCCAGGGAGTATTCTTGTGTGTTAATCTAGTGAGCAGAATTACAGTGTTGGAGTAGTGTTCAATGAAACACCGATAGAAGTTACAAAAGCCGAGAAAGGCTTGGATGTCTTTGACCTTGTGGGGCATTGGCCAATCAAGGATAGTCTGGATTTTCTTGGTGTCCATGGCAAGGCTGGACAGAGAAAGAATGAAATCTAAATATTTGGTGGTTTGGACATGGAATTCGCATTTCTCTGGACTGCAGAACAAGCAGTTTTTTTGGAGACAGTAGAGTACTTCACAGACATGTCTCCTATGATTGTGCATGTTGTTGGAGTTAGGTGCTTTCTCGTTCTGTGAGTTTTTGTCAGATTCAGGGAGTAAGACCCTTCCAAAAGAAGAAATGAAGGGCAGCATCGTCGAACAGAGTTAGAACAGCAGTGGCATTGAACGCACCAATGTAATGAGATATGGGTTTAGACGAATCCATCTCTAAACTAGCTAGTTCCTCCTGTGCTGTTCCGGCAGGATCGAAAGGTCTGAAATTCAGTGATAGTGCTGTGATAAAGGTTTGGAAGTTTGAATGCCAACTGGCTGCCGGAGCGTTAGGATTTTGGATTTGGACAAGAATGTTGGGATTGAAATAGTCCTTGGCAACTTTGGTGAGGAAGGAAAAGGCAAAATTAACCTTCTTTTCTTCCATAGCAAAGTCCTGTGGATGATCATCAAAATGCATATGGATTTCTACCAACCATGACCAGAGTTTGTTCAGATCTGTACTGGAGAATTCTGAGGGTTCTTTAAGACAGGATTTGTTTGAAGCCGGTTGTTGGGGTTGTTGATTCCTTTGCATAAGGGCCATTAACGTGGTTAAATTCTGTGCGAGGAGTCTTTTGATGTAGTTCACTGGTGGTTGTGCTGCTGGTCCTTGAGGTCCTGGTGGAGGTCCTGGAGGGGGTCCACCAGGGGGCCCCAGAGGAGGGCCAGCAGGTGGTCCTGGAGGAGGACCCACAGGTGGTCCAGAGGGTGGTCCCAGAGGTGGACTTGAGGGTGGTCCCAGAGGTGGTGCCAGTGTGGATGAAAATACGGAGACATTGGGAGTTGTGGGTAAATGGGGTGGAGGTTGTTGGGAAAAAAGGGGTTGGTTTCCGGAACTTGCTGTTTGCAATTCCAGACTTGGGAATGTTCCAGGCAGATCTAGTGACTCAAAGGCTACCCCCTCAGGGCCTCCTAATGAAGGGATCCTGTACTGGGCTCTGACAGCTCTACTGGCACTTATACTAAGTAAGTGACTGTTGAGATTTGTGCAAGGCCATAGGCTGCAACTTAAGGTTACTGGAGTATACCAGAACTAAACTAGAAAAACAACCAAACTAATGAGTGTGCTCTGTAGGTAACAACATATGCGATAAGAGATAGATAAATAATAGTTGATTCTGAATGCAAACAAGCCAAGGCCTCCAGCTGACTGAGCAAAGGAAGGAGTGGCTTTAGTGGACTCATTAAAGTTGGAGCTGGAAGGGCCTGTGTATTGTTGTGCAACATTGAGACTGTTGAGATCATATATGGAATTTTTGAGATCAGATGGGGAGTTTTGAGATCAAGTGGGGGAGTTTTTGAGATCATAAGATCAAGTTATGAATCATTTGAGATCGTGTTTGCACACTCACCAAGAACAGCTAGTATGGCTTTGGAGGCCACAGCAGCATCTCATGGCAGTGCTTGACTTATTTTGGTGATTGATCAACATTGTGTTTCTTGCTTACTACCAAAACCATATTAGTCAGTACTCTTCAAACTCCACCTCACAATGGCATCTCTGATATGGACATCTGTCAAATTCCATGAGAAGATCATTGGGGCCAAAGATGACACACCATTGTGGATAAATCAGAATTGTACCCCTCCCGGATTCTCCAAGTGAAGGAGGCAGATGATACAGCAGGCCTGGGACAATCAGAATGCAAGTTAAATATCAAGCTGGAGGCAATATGCTACCTTCAAATGCTACTTTTTGGTGGTAACAATGCTGGGGAATGGGGAGCCCATACTGATGGGCATCAAGATGGATGGGACCCTGCATCAGAATTTAATGAGGGCAATCAATATATTACAAACTGATGGCTTGGATAAGAAGGTAGGTGGTTTAATACTTGAGTTCCAGCAACTCACTGCTGTGCCAAGAGAAGTCAAAATTCAGGAACATTGGAAAATTTGTCCAAAATTGTGAAGACCACCCAAACAAAGCCCAAAGTTCCTTGGAAGTGAAAGAAAGCACAATGATAGGCTGGTTTTTGTTCCAGGCCTGAAATCTTTTGATTCAATGCTACCAGCCTCTAAATAAATGTGGGAAAGACTCCTGCAGAGGTACAACCATCTGCTGGAAGTGTTCTATTGTGCAGGAGGGACTAATAAGCCTGCTGAACACTCAGATAGACCCAATATAGAACAGAGTTGAGATGAATGAGATGGTACCAGATGGTACTACCTTATTGTATCTGACTCAAAGCTAATACAAGTGATGCTAAGAACAGTGCATCTGATCAAGAGACATGGCTAGTGGACTTAGAAACTAGAACCTGGATTCACCTAGAGAGAGACTACATTATACAGCAAGCATCAACTAGTCCTACAGATGTACTTAGAGAACCCAGCAGAAACACAGGAGGGATCCATGCTGAAACATCTGAGTAGGTTAGCCGAGTTAGCTGAGTTTGGATAGTCATAAAGATCAATGTTGCAGATCCTCGTGTTAGGTAAAAGCATAATAGTCGACTTAGTTACATTGCTGGAGAGCTGGAGATGTTTGCTAGAGCATGTGAGCCTCAGTGGAGACATTCAGAGAGATACTAGAGAGAACCTGGGGAGGACAGGCTCATTGAAACTTGCCCAGACCTACTGCACTGCATGGATCCTTTGTGATCAAATGCCTCTGACTCAGATTCAATAGAGTCAAGTCATTTCTAACCATCAGCTGACTTGCTGCTGAGCAATTGTTTGTACTAGTAGTTGAAAGTAGTTAAAATTAGCCTATTAAAGCATGATTGACCAGTGACAAACAAACACAGTGAGTATGTACATTGTAACCATTTTTTGTGTCATATATAAATCATGCTTCAGGTCATGCTGGAAGAGACAGTCATAGGCCTCTGTTGCAATGCTTGTCTGACATCTTAGTAACAAAAGACTTGGTAGGGAACATCAATGTCTGATGATTTCTTACATGGTGTTGAAAAACATATGCACTGGAGGCAAAAAGTCATCCATTTGTCCCTTCATCATCACTGTAGGCAAACTACAGGTAAAGAATACACACTCCCCAACTGAACAACTGGATTTGGTGAGAATATGTAGAGTGTGGGTTTGATGTTAGAATCTTCCAGGGGCAGCAAACCAGATTCTATGTCGATCTGTGAATGGATCAGTACAAAGTACCATGATAGCACAGTGGTACAAGTACATTCATTGGTGTGATTTTGAGATTCTAAATGAGACCAAGTACCTTTGCAAAGGTCAATTGTATAGTCTACCATTCATTAATTCAGTGGTTAGATGTGATTTGCAGGCATAAGCAAGAATTTAGACATGAGGGGGGGGGGTGGATACTTGGCGGATACGCTTCAAGGATGCCTGTTTCTGGTTGCACAATCATATTGAAGAGATGAGTTTTTTCTGTCAGTGATGGTCACAGAATAGAGCAGGAATCTATGATGAAATGAATTCAAATAATTGCATGCATAGCTCTAGCTCATCTGCATTTTGTTATGATACTGCATACGAAGCCTGGATTCTAGGTCCATCCAACATGGGACACAGAAAGATCATGACTCAGACAACACTCCAAGAATACCCATGGAGAGAAAGTTTCTCTCCACCAATCCACAGAGATTGCTTCCCAGATTAGTTGTTTGCTGAAGAAAGCAGTCTGGAGGACGGTCCAATTTCAGAACCAGCTTGACAGTGATTACTAACTTGATGCTTATTCAGGCACCCAAGTTGTAATTGGCACTGAAGGCAAATTGTCAAGTGTTGCAACACCAGTGTGATGATCAGAGCACTGAACGGGCACCCACCGACACTAGGCTAGGAAAGGATACCACAGAGAGGAGGGTCACAAGTGCTACGTCTTGCCATAAATGTTTACTACCCTCAGCTCGGAGCACCCATCTGCAACCTGGAGGATTTAGGGTACTTACTCATCACCAGGTAGTTGGTTTTGAGTGTTCAAGTGGACCTTTTACGAGTTTGTGAGTCAGTAACAGGACCTAAAAGTGATCACGTCTCTGTGACATTGATGGGGTGAGTCAATGCTGACCATTTAGGGTCGATCAATCGAGGTCCACTTCGCAATACAAGGATGACACCTAGGGACTTGAAGGTTAACTTGAGTACCGACCACGACTGACTAGATAACGTGGTAAGAACAGGAGTACCAATGGGAAGTAAGTTATGGGGTGATTACGTTCAGAGAGCTAAAGTGTTGATAAGAAGGAACACTGCAAGCCAGTTGTCAATCCTGAAAGACAATAAGACTTTTATTAATGTACCAGTGCTTGAGTAGACCCTTGAGCATCAAATTTGATGTAAATGCAATGAGGTAATCAATTGATGATGACCTCAAAATAGACATATAGTGGGAAGCTGTATATTCTTCGCATTTCTTGAATTGCAAACAAGTGTGTATGAAGAGTGTGTTGAGCAGTGTCATCATTGTTGCTCCAGCAGTAAGAATATCAAGTAAGAATATCGCTCAGACCTGGAACAAGTTCCAAACAACACTACCCCACCTCAACCACCTCAAAATTAAAACAAGGGTGGAGCATCAGGACAGACATACATTAGAGCTTAAGTTGTATTAGTATCTTCAGCCATCCATTTTAACCGGGACTAGGAACTTGAACTTGCAAAGACCTTGATGTTCGTGTAGTGCATCTGCCTCAATTTGACTGTATTTACATTAAATGAGGACCAGGAACTGAACAGAGAGTGGAGAGTGAGCAGAAAGATGGACATGACCCTCTAGTGTTGTCCTGCTTGACGTGGAGGGTTACACCTTCTGATTTGATAGAACACATGAGATTTGTGCAAACAGTAAGAACTCACCAAAATCAAGGCATGGAAAGCGTGCCATTTCTGACACAATTGGTAACATGGAACTGAATACTGGTCAATGATGTGTTTGACACCAGGTACAAAGAAGCGTTCTGTATGGTGAATGAGTCATATCATTTGGGTGAAAGACCAAATGCCAGAAGGGAGTCCATGGTACAGAGACTACAGGTTGAGCAGAGAAGATGGAGACAGGAGGGAAAAAGTCGCATGCCACGGTGAAGGAAGGCGTGGGACAATGACATGACATAGAAGCTCAGATGTCAGGTAAAGAACTGGCAATGACGCAAGTATGGTTCTAAGACGGGACAGGCACAGAAGTATTCCAAAAGGATTTATATCGAATGGAAAGTCTAATTTCAAGAGGTGAAAGACCGACTCCTATAAATAGGACTCAGAATCATTGCCAGGAACATACAGGAAGGTATGATCTTCTGACACAGAGCAATGCTGTAATACTACTTATGTGTAATAAGCACTAGTGTGGTTGGAGAAAGTAGGGTATACCTCTGAAGGATCTTCTTGAACACTTGCAAATAAACTCAGTGCTGTTGAGTACACAATAACATCATGATGGCATTTGGCTCCAAAGTATGCTGTTGTTGTTGTTGCTGTACTGAAGCAGAGTAAGGGTTCAATTCAGAAGAAGCAAGCAGAGCAACCATTTTAGCATATCCCATCCTCATAAGCTCATATTGCCAACACACCTATCATGAGTAATGGTTCAATGGACACCTCTCCCAGCTGACAGTAACCTCAAGGCAACCTCAAGGTGATGACAAGCCAATGACATGACATCCTGTTTCTACAACAACAGCAAATATGCATCTTCTGAAGGAGAGGAAGCAGTGGCAAGAATTCAATGAAGATATGTCCTCCTACAACTGTTGCCTTGCTCACCCTGGAAACCAAAAGAATTCATTCTCAATTCAACATTCTCATCCCACAGGCACAGGAGATGCTTGAGTTCATTAAACCATACACAGATTCTCTCCTTCATCCAAAATGCTCACTTTCTGTCTCCATATATGTGCCAGCTGCAGAATAATGGAACTAAAACATCTAGTGGAAGATTTCTGCCAGTGTGTGAGCATGATGGAGAAGTGTAGAACAAGGAGAGTTCAAATGAGGAAGTATTGTGGTGATGTGTATAGGGCATGCATTCTGGAATGCAATGGCCAGATGGAAAGAAGAGGAAGAAGCTGTGTCTCTCCTTGTAAGTGTCACCCAAAAGGGGTGTACCAAGTCATAACACTGGCCCTTCTGTCAGTTTTGCCTTCATTTCTTGGCCTGCCAAGTAGGCCAGTGATTCAGTGATCCAGGCAAAAGAGAACTTACTTAAGCACAATTGAAGAGGGGATGAGTGACTAATCAATTATGCCCACATTAGTTTATTTCTGCAGAGGTTTGTTGAGAATTGAAAGGATTGTGCTGTCCCTTAGGGAAGAAGGGACAATATTCTGGTCCAATGTTCATTCAAATTTGGAACAATGCTCTAAGCTTAGCCTTTTGGCAAGATCACCAAGGGGAGACAGACAGAGGTGCATGTTTGTGTGTAGGTAGTATAGGTTCAAGACAAAGAAATGAATTGTAATTGCTAAAATAGATGAATTAGTATTATCATGCAGAGAGTATGACTTATGGCTTACATGGCTCACTGTAGATGCCTTTAAAGATACCTTGCGCAATGAGGGAGGCTGCATTTGTCAATGCATGCACAATCCATGTAGAAATAGGCAATAAATATAGACAAACACAAACTTTGTTTCTTAACTGATTGAACTGCTCCCTTTTCTTGTATCACAGACTCAAGCATTGCTAAGCACATCAGGAAAAACCCTTTTTAACCTGGATGCCTCAAGGTCAACCTATGTCAACCTTGGTCAGTCCCAGGTTTAAGTCTCAATTTTCAGGTCAGCCAGGTCAACCTAAGTCATGTCTAGGTTAGCCCAAGTCAACCCAGGTCAGCCCAGGTCATGTCTAGGTTAGTCCCAGATCAGCTCAGGTTGACTTAGGTTTACTCAAGTTTGCCAGGTTTGCCAGGTCAAAAAGGGTTTTTCCTGATGCAAAGGCCTCAAACCTTTGTTGTCTCAACATGCTTCTCTTGAGTGGATGCAAGAGGGTGCCCTTGCATTTCTCAAAGAGTATGGTGTGACAGATGCACATTAATTCCAGCATGCATGGATCTGCAGCTATGGGTGCAGATCTACAGCTCATGTGTGTGGATCAAGTGTGGATTGAGAACTGACCTTTAAGGATAGTTATCCTACTCATTAATATAGCACAATACAATCATTTAATATATTGTAGCGTCTAATTGACTTGCATAGATGGGCACAAAGTTGGCACAAAAATAGCATGCTATGCTCCAGCTAGTCAAATTTTAGAGCTTAAATAGATTGTTCCATGTAATTCAATGTCCACATAGGTTAAAGTTTCTCTTGAGGTCACTCCTCTCTGAGCTCTGAGGGGTGAATGCATCATCTATTGAGTATCTAAATAAAGTCACCATCTTTAGCCTCAACTCAGTCACCCCTCAGCCATCTCCAAATCATGTCTCAGCCAGTCTGTACCGACTTCTGTTCAATGCATCAACTGAACTGATGAAAGTATACAGGTTACCTTACAGTTCACTGTGTACCTGCAGCATGGTCGTTGTATGAATAGTGATATGCACTGGTAGGGCTGGTAAGTAAATGGGTAAATGTCTTACTCATGCTGTTAGGCTTGAGGCATGCTTGTTAGGCTAGTGTTAGAGTGAGGCTTAAAGCAAAGTAACTAAGTACTCAAATCATCCCTAGTCTACTTACACAGCTTATATACCAACTACTTGGTCTGTGCATATTTAGTACAGCCCACAGGGCTAGCTTCTATTTACTGCCGACAGTTAGCCAGTTCCCAGAGGGACATTGGCTATTGGCTAATAGTGTGTGTACCAGTGTAATGTCAGTGTTTACATCAGACATGTGAGTGACATGGTGTTGTGACTACGAAACTTCCAACATGAACAGCATCTCAGAATACCACATATATGTATATACTGCTTATATAATATGGAGATTGTGTTGAGTGTTTTGCTTTATCTTTGTATCAGTTCCAGCACTTGTAAGTTTCAACTTCTTGGTGACGTATAAGTTCTTGTCTTAGAATGTCCTCTTCTCTGATCTATGTCAGTGCAAGCTGTTAAGCTTCCCAGTGAAGATCATATCACCATTTGCCATCTCTTTCCAACACTAGCCAACACCAGTCCATTTGGCTGACTCCTGCAAGTGCTTGCCAACATCAGCTGACAGCCATGATCTGACTGCCAGCTCCAGCCAATGCCAGTCAATGCCAATTCAACAATATCATTAATAGGGCCTAAGTTAAGTATTAGTACCTCTATTCAGCTCCCTAACTGACTCACTGACTGTTGTACTTGATGCATCATGTGACCCAATTGCCTCTTGACTTTGTACCACCACCGTCTTGTCCTCTTCACTGTGACTACTAATGTGGCCTTTATTTCTTGTTTATAAATCAAAGGTATATTTCAAGCATTCCTCTAGCTCTGGTTTTAACTCAAGTTTTGTCCATCAAATACAACTAAGGTATGTTATTCTGAAAACAAGGTTTGCAGACTGATTTCATGCTAGGAAATGGGTCATCTGTTTATGATGAACAACTTAACATATGTCAATTCCATGCTACCCTTCTCTAGACTTACAATCATTGATAGAATCATTCAATAAGGCCTGAAGGGGAGACTTGGTATGAGAAGGTGTGTTGGGCAGGAGGGAACAAAACATGGGTAGTAGATGTCAGATGTCCTATGTCAGCCAGTTCAAATACAATAATTGAATATGATTTGATTTGGTACACCATATCCTCTATGTGTTGACCAGAGTTGGCTGGCATTGGCTATTAGTCCAAGTATCCATCACTGGTCATCACCTGCCATCACCCCTTAGGTTAGCCAGCATGTATTGATAGAAGCTGGCCAATGGTGATGGAATTCTCACTGGGTGTTAAGCATAACATACTCACCCTTTCTGAGTCATGACATTTGATTTTCTCTTCTTGATCAGTTTCAGTTTGATCTATTGATATACTGAGCTGGATCTGAAATCCAGTCTGATCAGCCTCACCTTTGAGCTGAGACTCAGGTGTATTACTAAGTTTAGACACCAGGTAAAGTCAATAGCTTGAGCATAGTGCTGATACTCCACCCAGAGCAGCTGCCAGGCACATATGTAGATGCAAAGGAGCAATGTGACAACAACCCTCAACAGGAGTGAGGTGATGGCATCAAGACAGATTGTGTGTAAACACATGACTCAGTTGACAGCAATGAATTGCACATAAATCTGAATTGAGTCTCAGGCAGCTTGAAGACAAGCTCAGGATGAAGATACATGTAGCCTACTGGATGGAATATAGACTCAGATCAATGAGATGTTGTATTTGAACAACACCCAGAATAGATTAAAATAAATAAAATCAGTGATTGCAGGGGAATGCAGAGCTTCAAGGCAGAATCTTGATTCCATGTGAATGGAATTAAGGGACAACTCAGCATATTTGAATGCTGGGTGGTAATAGAGACAGCATAAGTCCGATTAATGCATAGATTCACTGAGTTCACTGAGTTGTTGATGCCACCAGTGTGGTGCCATAATAACAAAAAATTAGGACTGCATCAACAAGCAAACCTATTTTTTTAAGAGTAAACCAGAAATCCATGGATCTTCTGAATTTCCAAGTAAGGAAACTTTTTTATTTCTGATAAGGAATTAGCCTGAGTTACTACTGGCAGAATAAGTACCAGAAGGATAGTTATGATAAGTCTAAAACTGATCAATGACTAGAGAAACCCAGACCAGGCATTTGGATTGAGCAGGAGTCCACAGTGGAAACTTCACAAGAACTTATCTAATGGAAACAAATGATAAGAATCTAAAACTGAGCATGGAAATAGAAACATGAGTGGGATCTTAGATATCTGAAGAGGTGCAGAACCAAAGCCAAGATCTGATGATTTAACAACTTGAACCTTAATCAAGCAAGCAAGGCCTTAGAGAAATTTCTTAGGATCCTAACTGAGCTGGAATGTTATAGCTTGCTATTAATAATATAACCTTAACATCTGAATCTTGAGTTGAGAAGGACCTTAAAGCTGCAGACTGGGACACAAGCCCTGATGACCTTGAATAAGGCAGGATTTTGATGAGATTGCTATCAAGATAAATGGCAGAGATTGAGTGTAGAAATCATAGGGATGGCAATTTGAAGGCTTGGAAGATCTGTAAGGAAGTAACTTGATATAGTACCAACTGGCAGGTACAGAATGCAACAGATTTTCATGGAGATGTCAACATCATCACATTGAGTGAAGCAGATGAATTGATCCAAAGTAAGTATGAAGCATGCAATATTAGATGCACCTAAACATAACTTTGGAGTCCAACCAATCAACATAATCATAACCACAGGTCAGTTACTGCCTAAGCAGTGTGTGTCATCATGTATGTGAATGGTGTATCACAACAGAATCTGGCAACTTGGCTAATAACATTAGAAGACACATAGGTCAAGAAAGCACTCTAACTTTGTAAGATGAGCATGGAAACAGAATGCAGGAGCAGAATTTTAAAGCAAGTGCAAAGTTTTGAAAACAGAAAGCTTAGATGAATTGTGAGTAGAGACATTAAGTGCAGTGACATTTGACACAAGCATGAACTTTGAAATTTGAAGTGGAAAACCTTAGACAAAATGGGACCTTAAGCACTTGACAGAAATGGAAGTGGACTGCACCAACTTTGAGATGAGTGAAGTTAGACTTTTTGGCACAGGAACCTTAGATAAATGGGACCCTGAGCCCTTGACCCTTGAGACAATGGAGAGCAGCTTAGATAGAGCAAGAACCTATAACGAGGACAGGATCCTGTATGCTGAGACTGTAAAAATGAGAGTTCTTAGTCAGATAGCAGGAGTTTGAATGCCCCAGGATATACATCCAATAAAGCGTTGAGAATGGATAGAAACAGATCTTTCCATGTCACATGTCACATGCCAGGGCTAAGGGCAATGGCCTAGCCTGCAGTCAATGGCAGCATCAGAGCATACAAGCCAGGGTCTGAAAGAGGAGTTCACCCAGAGTGGGACCACAGACATAAGTGGATAGTGGTTGCAGAAAAAAGAGGGAGACTCAACTCAACTGGAGGGGACTTGGGTCTAAAGAAGTATGCATACCCTTGGAGTTCCCAGTACAGAGCCCAAAACAACCTAGAGGCCACCCAGATATCAGTCAGGATATCAATTTCTCACCATCAGTGCCTCCAACATTGGAACTTGGAAGCAATTTGTAAGATCCTGTATTCCAAGTTGGAAACAGGAAGCCACAGCCAAATATCATCAGTGTAGCCAAAGATAGATGCAGAGAGCCCCAAGACATGCAAAGCACCCAAGAAAGAGCAAATCTTGTCAGAATATAAGACATTGATAAGATGAGGCTGAATGGCAAGATTACAAATCATAATAGTCATGTGATCTTCAGTTCATCCTTCCCTCTACCTTAACTATGGCTAAGTCTTTTATACTTAGCTATATTTTATACATAGTGATTAAGAAAGCTCAGCACAGGAGGAGACAGGAGGGCAGCATATCGGCATGGCATGATTGTCATATGGACCTGGAGCCAAAAGAATAGAAGAGAAGACTTGCCTTATGGAGATCAGTTCAGGAATGGTACCCAATAAACTTCAGGGGAAAGACTGAGTCTTACTAAAGTAAGGACTCAGAAAAAGCTTTTTGGATCTAACAAAGGATTCATTGTCCCAAAGAATTTTCACAGTCAATATTTTGGTGTGTATTTATAGCAGTTTTCAATGAAGTGGCTCAGATATCCATAAAAAATCTGGGCATATACCATGGTCTATCTTTGATGGTCTCTATCATTGGTGTTTTTATTATCTACTCTATGATTAGTGTTTTTTTATGGATATCTGAGCCACTCTATTGAAAATTGCTGTAAATTTTAAAATCACAGCAAAATAGCAATTGTGTTACATGAACATGATTCCTTTGTCTAGTGTGAGAACTCTTTGAAACTAAGAGTCTTTTTTCTGGACTGAGAATCCTTTGGAACAATGAGTCCTTTGTTGGATGTGAAAATTCATTGGGAGGATTAGTCCTTTGTTCAACAGGAAAATTATTCAGGATAATGAGTCCTTTGTTCAATGAGAAAATGAGTGTAAAATTAGTCCTTTTTATCAACTTTTAGCTCTATTAGAAGATAAACTTTTATATGGCATTTGGTCATTAGTTACCATTATAAATGTTAACTTGCACTTTTAAAATTTGATTATAAGTGAGGTGTCACTCATATATCTTCTGGACAATCTTTGCATGGAAATCCAAATGGGTTCGTTTTTGTTGTGTCTTCTCAGCAAAGGATAAATGATAAGCAACTCCTCTTGTCCAAGCTCACAGGGGGGTACAGATGCAATTCTCACCATGGCTTCAGATGAGGTCTGAGGAATCATTGTCAGTGATTTGGGTTTGCTTCATCACACCCAGTCACATCTTATCTTGAATATAGCTAAATACACTAAAGAGGTGAAAGCCTTGGAACTGGTGGGTTATTTCCACATCCAGATGATGCAGAAAACATTCTTGACCACCAGTGGTGGAGCAGGGAAGTTGAAGTCTGATGTGTATGAGGTTTTGACTCTGCCTCACTTAGTGTCCACTAAGTTAGTGAGTTTGGCTACTAGTAATCTACCTGGCTGTTGGGCAAAAAATGTAAGGTGGCATGCTGGTGATGTGCACCAAGGTAAGTAGAGGCATACATTAATAGTGATGTATGTTGGAGAAGAGTAACTGAGATGATGAGAGAAAGCTCCCTACTGATTGCTACCCATGTGATACTGTCTGACAGAAGCATAAATACTACATAGTCAATGGACTACTAGTCTGTAATTTGTTTGATGCCAGTGTGTCAGGATGAGATAAAAGATGGTGAGACCGACTGTAATGTGAGTACCTAGCAGTGAACCAGAGTAATTATGGATGAAACAACACCACATAGTTGCCTTCATCCTCAAAATTGTAACCAAATTGTGACACTTGTTTCTTCTCTCTGGCCAAACTAACAACTCTGGCCTTTTAGCCCATGGTTTGGTATGTGTTTTTGTGACTCCAACTGAGTAATGGCTTCAACAAGTAAATCTTTGCTTCTTCCACCCTGTTCTAATTTGTCAATATATGGGTCATATTTGCCACTAAAGCCCAGTGAGAATCACCCTGATCTGGGCTGATGCTGGCTGATTGCAACTGACAGCCCCACCAACTGGTGTCAGGAAGGTGGCGTGAGTTGGCTTCAGCTGATTATAGCTGATGTACACTGACAAACCTAATACAGTGATAAATCTGTCAGTCCACGTCAATTGTTGTCAGATCAATCTGATTCTGATGCTACACAGTATTCATTACACATTACTCACTTCATTCTCTCTCACTTCTCCCTTGGCACCCTTCTTCACTTTCCCCTTCTTCCCCTGTGATTTCGCTTTTCCCTTCACTCTGCCTACATCTCTGCCCTCACCTGCTCCTTTGTGTCTGCCCTTATGTCTGCCTTCTCCTTTGCCTTTGCCTCCACCTTTTCCTTTGCATCTTTGACATCGTAAGTCCGAGTTCATGTGTCATTCACTAGTGCACTGCTTCAAATAAAGAGATGTACCATTTCTTTAGCACACTCTTTGTAAAGCTAGACAAAGTAAATACAGTTCACTAGGCCACAATATAACAGACCTTGAACCATGTCACATCTTCCTGGACCCCTCTCCAATGTTCATCAAAATTTCTCTTAGACCCGGTAGGATTCTCCTTTTGCCAGTCTCTGGCGCATTCCCACCTAGGCATCACACAAAAGGTAAACAGAGTCGCACATAAGAATAGGGAACTTACTGAGGAGATATGGTAGCTGGGATCTTCCAGGTCACTGCCTTCCCTGCTTCCTTCAGCTTCAATGGACCTTTATGCAAGGTGGGTTCATCCATGGTAGGTTTATGCAAGGTAGGTTCATCCATGGTGGGTTTGTCTGTGGTGGGCTTGTCCAAGTTGGAGGGGCAGGTACTGTGAATTAGAATGACTCTAGGCAACAATTAGATCCGTCTAACAGGGGAAAACACTTACTCATTGATTGCCAGCAACTTGTTCAGCTGGAGAATCACTATACTGAGTGAGGGCATGGTTATGACTGGCATGTGAAATTGTCTTGGGCATTGATTTGACTTTTGCCTTCAGCAGATGGATGAGATCAACACCTTCAGGGCAGGGAGGAGAGGGAGGAGCTACGGAAATCATTAGAAAAGGTTAGTAAGAAGCACAACTTACAGCCAAGGTTCATCTCTTCCTGGAGTTCATCAGTATCAATTGGCATAGAGCTGCAGATGGGAAGTCACTCAGTGTTGCTTACTGTAGGTCTGACATGACTTTGTCTGCTGGCAAAGCTGGTGAGGTTGTGGCCATCATTGTCTGTAGTGGGTTTCAGAACAAACTACAGGCAAAAATGGACAAACTTGGCTTTGCTTCTCAGTCGCATCGTACTCTTTGGCATCTTTGCTTGTGCTCTGGGAGAGAATCAGGTGGTAAGTGGGACAAAGAGAGTAATAATTACCTTTCTCTTCTTCTTTTTCTTCTTTGGCTTCTCCTTCTCAAATTTGTCACCTTAGTATTACATCAGTTGAATAGAGCGAACTGAATTACCCCCAATTGGTTGTCCACATCAGTCTGTACCAACATTCAGTAGTTGAAAATAAAACCTACATACCTCAACCTCATTGACTTTCTGCTTCTCAGACTGGACAGCTTTCTCCACCTCTGCTGCCTTGTGTTGCTCCAATTGCACCCTGAAGCCTTGACACCAACTGTGGTAGTTCCGCTTCCAAATCATATCCACTTTCCAATGTCTGTGACACAGGTGTAGGAAAGGATGCTGTTCCTCCATATGTTGGTGGTATTACTCATGGATATCACCAGGGGTTGATGTCCAATTCTGTGGAATAGCAGTGGGAGGGATGTTTCAATTCCAAAAACCACAGGCAGTCTCATACACCTTCCCCTTGTCATGTACACTGATTGTCTGCCCACTTTCATCCTCCATGAATGTGGGAACACCCTTCTTGTCAGATCTCTCGTGTCGGTATCCTCGAGTTCACTAGAGTCATCACTAACAACACTGATCATCTGCATCTCTGATGGCTGGTTGTTTTGGAACCAGAACTTGATGTCAGGATAATCTTCCTGTCAGAGAGACTGTTGAGGGCAGGTAGAGGGCAGTGAAGGAGATACAGTTGCAGTGGATGACAATAAGATCATTTGCAAGAGTTGCTGATAATTTAAGCTGGTCAAAAATCAGCATTGCTTCCTAACACAAAGAGGAGAATGCTTGTTACATGTTTGGGCTTTGCTGAGTTCTTGCTGTAACGAGCTGTTCGTTTCGAGAGGTTGTAAATAAACAGGATTGGAAGCACTGAAAAGGAGTTTGGCTATTAAGGATTGGATATAACTTGCATTATGCTGCACTGTCATTAGCATTTGCAAAGACAGAGCACCATCATGAACCTCAGGCTGCATCTGTAAAAAACTTGTATTGAGCCTGGTGGAGGGTCTTGAGCAATAAAAAGTTCATTTGTTTTCTGAAGAAAATGCAGATGATTATCAGAGAGCAAAACTACATGTACCTGAGTCAAATTGCCTGCAAAATTAGGGTTGTTGTATAGAAAATTACAGTTTTGAGCACCAGATGATGACAATGGCCAATTGCTGCAAATTAAAGGGCCTACATTGCTGAATCCTACAGGATTATAAGGAGCATTCATTCTGTGATTATGTGCTGCGTTTTGGGCCAGCAGATGGCCATTCATGAGGACAACATTATGGTAAGAAGCAAGGTACAGTATGGTCACATGACATACATGCCATGCCAATTTAGCTTCCCTGCCTAGGCTCAATTCTGGTCCAGCCTTTAATCCCCTCCAGATATGAATGCAATATGAAGGCAGATGGATCGTTGCTGCTTTTAGTGGCTGATACCCACTGTTTGAATAAGCCAGCAGTCACAAACACTCATGATGCCAAATAGGAAAAGTGCAAGTCTGAATTGGAGATTTGTCCTTTAAAAGTACTGAAAAGCGTAGAGTGAAACCTATTCTACCAGAACCATCTACTCAACAACATCAATATATGAACCACAAATCAATGCAACTCCGACTCAATCAAAATTAATCATCCAAGTCACTGTTCTCTACTTCAAGATCAAAACTCAATCAGTGCCATCTTTTCAAGAACAAAAAACTCCTCATACTCTCTTTCATCACTAGTGGATCCCAGTCACTCGAAGGGTATCATGGCAACAACTTCAACTACAGACTTTGCATCAATAACTTCAAGTCCGTCCTCTGCCAGATAATCACAGACACTGAGTGTCTTACATGATACCTTGAGAAGATCTTCATCAGGTAATGAGTAGGTAGACACTAGAGCAAGGGCAAAAATCTTCCTTGTATGATCCTCAACCAGAAAGAAATACTGGACCTCTGCATACTGAAATTCATTCTCTGCACAAATCTTTGGAAATAGTAGGGTGAGTCTTTAGGTTTGGATCTAAAAGACACTCACCTTTACATTTTGAGCTCTATGAATGTCCTTTTCTTCTCACTGACTTTTTTTCCAGAGTGAACAAGCAATTTGGCCATTTGGTAGAAGTAGCTGAGAGAACCAATGAATAGACAAAGAAGCAATATTGGACTTGAGACACCAGTTTTGAAGCTGAGCAAACTGAACAAATGCATCAACTTCTGAGTCCATCATTCATGAGGGCCAAGCAAGACATATTTGTCTCCCAAATCATATGAACCCCATGGAAGTGTGGGATGGTCTGAATGTTATTAGGTTGTGCTAATTATTCATTAATATTGCAGTTCATGCCTTCACACTTGATTGGAAACAGGTACCAGTCAAGTACCAGTGTACCGATTTTGGACTCAGAATTGCCACCCAGTAGGGATGGCCCACTAGGTTGATGATGGCTCCACCTACCTTTGGGTTGACCAATGGTGGTGGTTATAGACAAGAGTGAAAAGAATCATGTGGATCAATCCATTTCTCAATCAGTCAAACACTGACTTGTCACCTTTTGTGGAGGTGCCTTTTTGGTGCTTATCCTGACTCACTCTGAGGATCCACTTGCTGTTGCCATCTCAATGGGAATGTCAGACTTGGAATTACCACCCAATATGTTGGGATGGCCCTCAGAGTGGGACAATGAGCCCTTTGTTGGATGTGAAAACTCATTGGGAGGATTAGTCCTTTGTTCAATGAGAAAATGAGTGTAAAATTAGTCCTTTTCATCAACTTTTAGCTCCATTGGAAGGTAAACTTCTATATTGCATTTTGTCATATTATAGATGTTAAATAACTTGCACTTTTATTTCAGGTAAAATTTAATTATAAGTGAGGTGTGATCGATCACAGATGTAGACAATGTTTCTCACTGTTCAGGTCTCTGATGAAGCCAATATGACCTTTTCTGTTGGTGTAACAACAAGTTGAGACCCGTGATTTGGACAGTGTTCAAGACCATCGACTGCAGATAATGTTTTTGTTGGACGTTCTCAGGAATTCGTCAAATGAACCACTTTCATGCTGTATGACTGAATAAGTGATCATCGGGTTCAATCGGACAAAGTCATTATCCGGATTACTGTGCAATGATACTACTTGCCATAAACTTATTAACTTCTCATTGAGGGGACTTGGAACTTGAGCGCAAAAACACTATATTAGGCCAGCAGAAATGTATCAGTACATTATGTGCTTATAGACATCAGGAACCTGTCACGTCACTTTTTGGGCCTTGCACAAGCTTGTGCAAACCGAAAAAGGCTGAAAGTCAGCAAGTTGAAAAGCTAGGTTTGAGCTAGGTCCAATTTTAGAAAAAGTTGGTTTTTTACAGACAGCATACAGGCTCTACTCCATGTCCTGAGGACAGCAGCTGGTATACTGCAGTATATTAAGTATATATAAGATTGATTAACTATTCAGACTTTAGAGATTATCCATGCAATCACTGTAACTAGATAGGTGTTTTTCACCTGCAAGTCAAAAAGGCCGAAAAGCTGGCAAGTATTATGTAAGAATACCAATGGAGTATCCAAAAAGATGGACTCCATCAGGAAAAACCCTTTTTGACCTGGCAAACCTGGCAAACTTGAGTAAACCTGAGTCAACCTAAGTCAACCTGAGCTGATCTGGGACTAACCTAGACATGACCTGGGCTGACCTGGGTTGACTTGGGCTAACCTAGACATGACTTAGGTTGACCTGGCTGACCTGAAAATTGAGACTTAAACCTGGGACTGACCAAGGTTGACATAGGTTGATCCAGGTCAACCTTGAGGCATCCAGGTTAAAAAGGGTTTTTCCTGATGCAGTCGGTTATCTGGTGATACAGCGCTGGTTCTAGAGCCACACAGGAACAGATGATCATCGATCACACCATATCAGCCTTGATCATGACATGCTTGCCAGTCACAGGGCCAAGTTTGGCAAGCTATCGGGTACAAGGCCGAGTGGCAAGGATATATATGTTTATGAGAAATGTGTGGAATGCCAAGACCAAAGATGCCCCTACACCAGTGGTATATCCTTCGAGGTTTCCTCACTGCTGAAGAGAAAGCAAAATTAGCTGCAGCCATTACAGACTTCTACCACAGCACTTATCCCATCGCCAAGCTACTCATCGAAGTGCAATTCTTCGAACTGGACAAGACAGATTGCTTCGTTGGCGGTGAAGCGGCTGACAATCAAGTCCAAATCCACATGTCTCATGTGGCGCAGCATCTCGCGTGCATAAGCTGCCAACCTGCATTTATGCGGTTTGACTGATCAACCGATCAAATCGATATAGACCTGATGCGAAAGAGGAAAAGATGAATTTCACAGAGCATTATGAGAGCATTATTAAGCCATACACTGCAGATCACAGGGTTACTTGGGAGGTCCAAGTAGCTGAAGAAGATGTGAGTAGACAAGTTGTCTTATGTCCAGAGATTAGTGGTGTTCAAGGTTACAACTTTTTCTCACTTTTGGGTTACTTTTTATGTTACTTTTCGCTTACTTTTGATCACTTTGGCAGTAAAACGTAACAAAAGGAGAGTAAAAGTAGAATTAAAAAGGAGCTGAAAAGTCGTACCTTGAACCCCCCCCCCTCAGAATTCTAACAAAAGGAGTCAAAAAGGAGAGCTTTCTCACTTTTCACACCTATCCTTGGGTTGGCAAGTATTCGGCAAGTGTTTCATGGCTGCGGCAGATGTAATGACACGTGATATGCCTGCAGTTGCAAAGCGACAAGCCATCCAAGAGGCATTCGCTGCTCATGTATGAAGGATACAGTGGAGACAGTTCAAGCAGCACATATTGGAGCTTAATTCAGACCTCAGCTCATCAGATTCTACCTTCGAACTGGACGACAATGTCTCTATTTCTTCTGTCTTGTCCATCAACTCTGTCTCCAGTGCCAGCACTTCCAAGTCATCCTCTGTTGGTTCTCATAGCAGCAACGAATCTGAATCAGATATGGAATGTCGTATTGAGGCCCAGCAGTCCAATAGAGTCTGTGGATTCCAGCATCTTTTGAACACCTGCCATGTTCTCGAGCCAGGCTCTCCAGTTTCAAAAAGCAGCCAGCTTCCCCTCTATTTCGACAACTTTCGCTTCTCATCCCCCACCAGATTTCAACGTAAAATCCATGTATCCCCTGCAGTATTCGATGCACTGGTATATCTTATTCAAGATGACCCCGTGTTTCACAACAACTCCAATGTACCCCAATTCCCAGTCCCCATCCAGCTCGCAATATTCCTCATTTGCGTTGGCCATTATGGCAATGCCTCCTCACCTGAAGATATCGCTCAATTCGCTGGTGTTTCTGTCGGCACTGTGGAGAATGCCACCTACCGTTGCCTGATTGCAATACTCCATATGCATGACAAGCTTGTCATGTTTCCTACAGATGAAGAGAAGGAGAAGGCGAAGCAGTTTGTTGAAGATGCTGTGGAAGGACGGAGTGACTCACTAGTCATCACTCCAACTTCAACCCAATTTCCTATCAAAGTAGCAATTCTATTGTTTATACTAACTGTTTCTAGATGTATTCAATATCCCCCTATCCTCCAATAATCTAATTCAATATTCAAAACACAACTCTGTCATCCAACAACTCAAATAATTCGAAATTCTCTATTATCAAAGAAAACACTACATATTTCATCTCACTAGTATATACAACATATTCTGTCATCCTTCAACTACCTACCTGATCTCAATTAATACCAACTGAAACTGAGGAATGGAAGTACCCGCCCCACCCGATCGTTGTGATGCACCTTGAGCAAGTGTGTCTGAGGCTTGGCCAACCTCTTGACAATGTGGGATAGCCTGGTGGAAGGCTGGTATAAACATTCTGAGGGATAGGAAGGTTTTTATTTTGCTACCTAAATAGTCATTTGACTTATCTAAATTGCGATGTATATTATGTAATTTTTTACCCTTTTGGATCAAACCTCCACCGAGCGTGTACACAACAGAGCCAGAGCAAGCCCAATCGAAGAGGTTTCAATTGGTTTACACCAGAATCAAGTTTTTGATCAGTTTGAGCTAATTTCTGCAGCATGACTACCTTCCAAATTCAAATTAAAATTCGAATTTCTATTTTATCTCTACTAACTACATTCAGCCCAACCTAACAGAGCCGATTCCTACCTAGGAACACCCTTCTCTTCTACAATGCGATGTGTCATGAATGGCGGGATGGCTGATGGCACTAAGTTTCCATTTTTTCAGAAGCCTGGTTTGACAAGAACAAGAATTACTCTATCGATGCACAGGTGAGCTCTTTCTGACCATTTTACTATTAATGATAATCTGGTCAGGTTGTCGCAATGCCACACAACCTTCTTATCGTCAACTATGCGCTTGGACATACAGGTAGCATCCATGATTCCTGGTCGTTCCGCAGTACCTGCACATACAAAGAACACAATCGACTTTTTGGCCCTGGGGAATTTCTCTTCACCAATTCAGCTTACCCTGCAGAAGAATGGTCCATTCTGCCATTCAAGAAACCAAGAGGAAGTGACCTTACTGCAGATCAACAAACCTTCAATTATTATATTTCTAAGGTATGCACTTGTTTCATCTAAGCAATAGCTCACACTTTGCAAAGGTACGCATACGAATCAAACACACCATCGGCATTCTCAAAGGGCAGTTTCAGTCGCTGCATGAGCTATGCATCAATGTCCATAGCCATGAACAACACCACTTCACTATCATGTGGTGCCGTGCATGCATCATCCTACATAATCTCATCATCCGGATCGAAGGGAACACTATAGATGAGCAGTGGATGGAGTTGTTGGAATGTGGACAAGTGAATGGTCAGACAGCTGGGGAACTTGAGGATGACAGTATGGATGAAGATGTTGAAGATCTTGCTGAAGCTTGAAGGCAGATATTGACACCAGGCCAGCGATTTTGTTTAAAGCTTATGTCAGACTTGTTCGACAGTCCAATGTCTGGTGTTGTTCATTGATATGACCGCTAGTCGGCAAAGGCTGGAAATCTTTTGAAACACCTCCTAAGGCGAATTCCAGGCATCTCCTAATCAAGAGGAAGACCCTCTTAGAGACGAGCCTATAGGTTAGAGGGTACCCCATGCCATAAGAGGCATGTGGCGTCAATCGCGGAGTATATCACTCCCGCAGGCGGTCAAACCAGACTTAGGATGAGTTGGCTTGGGCCTAAGGCTCGGTCAATTGTATCTAAGTCACTCATCGTCACCTTGACCGCAATACACATCATATCGAAAGTCTACAGAACTAAATAGTCGGCCTCCGGCGTCAAAGTCATATCTCTTAGAACGAGATCGGGGATGTTTTAGGACGATGGGTTTGCTTAGGAAATGCTTGATCAGGCAATATGCTGACACCTCATGAGAGAGAGTCAAGGGAGTCCTGATGACAAGACTTACTACCAGGGACTTTCTAAGAGAGTACTGGCAGGCCAGCTGATAGAAGAGTCTCGCTCAGAAGGAGCACAATAAGACTGCCTACTAACTAAGTTGTCTTAGGTACACAACTACGACACCGGCAGCACGCAGCCGTCGCTTAAAGGCAGGATCGACGTGTCATGCCAAGATTACTAGACCAGTTTGACACATTCCTACAGTACGGCACTCCTGCAGTAGTAAAAGGATGAGGAATCAGAATGGCATATACGCATACAAGTCAGGTGCTTAGAAGGTTCTGGAAGGATTTAGGGAGTATAAAACTGGGAGGAAATGAAGAAAGAAAAGAGAAGACAGATGAAGACAGAACAGCGTGTATTTCGCAGGTATATACTACCTTGCATTTTGAACCACCAGACTACATAGCATCTAACCGCATGAGAAATTGCTGCGTCTAAGACCAACTAGTACCGTTTAGGGAACATTTGCATTGCGGAGTGTCTGAGCATTATTGCTTAGGACATCGTCAACTTGAAGTTAAGTGAACCCAGTACCACCTAAGGGCCAGAACAGTTCCAGCAGTCACCGAAGTAAACTTGCGTGTGAGTCACCGACTTAGTACCTCCTCCTCTCCCATATCCCCAAGGCCGCACTCATTGCCATCAAACTTAGTACCGCTTAAACGCCAGAACAGTTCCTCCGCACTCGCCGCCACCTGCCCTAAGGAGTCATTCTCCTAAGAGCACCTAAGTCCACTGTTTAATTACACCGGCACCTAAGCCCGCAGTCTCGCACTCCGGCATCTGAGTACTTCTTAGTGAAGTCTCCACTCGTTCTAACGAACACCCTCCTTCATTGTCTCGTGCAGTGATCATTGAGATCTTCTAAATCGAAGTCTCACCCGCAACACTTAGGACTCACCTGACGGTCTCTAGTAGAACGTTCAGTTCGTCCGAGTCAATCCGAAGCCCATTTGATTGGAGTCTGCCCTAAACCAGCGACTTTCTAATTGTTCTCGTTTAGTTATACCACTCACATACTTACAAGGGGATAAAACATCTCTGTTACTTAGAAGAAGTGTCAGGGCGTTACTTAGGAGAAGTAACTACTTTGAGTGTTGGGTTGTGGGTTGTGGTTTAGTTACCTCGCCTCCTTCGCTTAGGTAGTCTTGTTTCCTCTGTAGCGTAGTCGGCTCGCCTTTTCCGTCACTGCATGGTCAGGTTCCCTTTCATTGTTGTTCTTAATATCAATCAACTATTAGTTCATCTGAGTAATCTAAGACAAAACCTGAAAAGCTAGTAATGAGTGGATGGGTATTGATGTTATTAAGTGAGCAGCAGGAAACCATTATAGTCACTAGTAAGTCCAAATGGAGGCAAATCATTACTGGCATCACCATTATGAGGTGTCTGATTGTATTGAAGACAGAGCTGGAACATACGGAGCTCATGCTGCTCACGTTCCCTTTCACACTGATGCTCGGCTTGGTGATGTCACTCGTTAGCATCAAACTGGCATCCCTGTCGAGCTTCTGGCGCTTAACCTCGAGCTCAAGGAGTCGCTGTTCATGTTTCTGTGTTGAAACCTTATCAAGCATCTCATTCTCCTTCTTCACTTCATCCGCATATATATCCTGCAGGGTACACTTGTTTTTCCCCTTAGAAGCTGACTTTACATCGGATTTGATGCTTGTAGATGGTTTGCGACTGTTCGCCTTAGAACTGGGAGTGAACAGGGACTCGGAGTTAGGGGAGGTAGGTCTGGATAATGAGAACTTCTCATTGTCTGCTAGTATTCCACTGCTACTTTCTTTCGTATCCTGCATGCACCAGCCCATTAATGCCTAAGATTCTCACCATAACTTGTTCGGCTTTGAGTGGTTCAAGTTCGAAATCAATGGGCTTGGGGCTGGGTATGTCAAAATCTTCATTGCCATCTGATTTCTTCATCTCCTTGAAAAGTCTCTGCTCAGCAGCTTCAGCGATATCTTGACCGTGGCCAGATGTAACAGTAAACAGGGACAAGTTGGGTAAGGTTTGCCAGAACCCATGGAGGCGCTCCCACCATGGGAAAGTCTCCTTCTCTCGCTCTATGTATGTTTTAGAGGTATGTCTCCTTGGCAGTTAACCTCACCTATGATGTTCCAAAGCTCAGAACCGTGTGTAACATCTTTGATGCTTAACCCTGCACCTGTTTTCCCGATCCGTTCATTAGCTTGACGATATTCTGACTTCAATCTATAGTAGACAGACCTGATGAGAGGTTAGTTATACCATGTGAAAAGATTGTCGATGGATTTGATATATCAAGCTCGATTCTTCTTAAAATCCTTGCGAACAGCGCCATCCTCATCAGCTGAAAAAACATGATATGCGATTTTTTCATGATAGTATGCCTTGGGTGTTTTCGAGACCAGTTTCTTGCGAGACTGATCCTTCGTGGCTTGTGTGCTATCTGAGAATAGTTTGTGTTGATCATCCAGGTTCTCTTTGCACCAGGCTATGGCTCTGTCAATATGGACAATTGTCCATTTCAAATGAGAATTAGAGACAGATGATGCTTCTAATTCTGCATCAGGTGCTGGCCATGGCTTTACTGTGCAGCCGTGCTTCGTTACAGGCAGTGGTTCTGAGGGCTCAGTGGCTGCATCCAAGTCTGATATGATATTGACAGGGGTGTTCTTCTGGGATTTAGAACGAGGTTTGATGCCCTTCCATTTCTTGGCTGATGCTTTAGGCAGCATTGGCAAGACAGCAGATTAGATGGTGGCAGTGGTGTAAACGTGGCAAGAGTAAAGAGTGACCTGTGTTGGAGATTGAAACTCGGCAGTGAGAAGGTAAATAAAAAGTGATTGAAAAGTAGACTGAACAACAAAAGGACAACCAGTGTTCCTTTTCATCTTACTTCTACTTTTAGTGTACTCTTGGGACAAAAAGTAAAGAAAAATGAAAACTAAAGTAATCGAAAAGTAAGCAAAAAGTAGGCGAAAAGTCTACAGTGACAAATAGGGAAGCGAAACATCGACCGAAAATCTGCATTTTAAGGCAATATAATGGACATTTGGACAAAATGTGATATTGCCATCGCATTCTATGCTATTCAATTGTGTGGTTTAAACTTTGAATGGAGCCATTTGCCCTCTGGAAAGTATGGTATTGCATTGAGCTTTCAACAGGTTGAAAATCTATTTTTATAGGGAAGCGAAAAATCCTGCCATAACTTGATAACAACATAGATTTGAGCACTCGTTCTTGTCATCATCATGATCCTGATGCTGAAAAACCCCCAGACCCACTCTTTTGAATCCTATACTATTGTTTTTCACAGTCTGTTGATCAACGAAATCAATCACGTGACTGGACACCAAAATTACGACCGAAAAATTGTACAGCAAGATGACAGACATGCTGCATACTATAAATGTGGGTACCTAGGTTTTTTGACCTTAGCTTTCACATGGTGGCCACCAAATGGCCAAAAAACTACTCTCTTGTGCATACAGTGCACATTTTTTGGATCCCTATATTTTTTGGATCCCTATTTGTCACTGTACTTTGAATACCACTATTGTTTCTTAGAGTTACAGCCCTTCTTCTGGAGGATCAACAGTTTGATACCACCTTATGCTGTCAAACACAAGGAAGGAGCAGAGCTCTGGAGGAAGACAAACAAAGCTCTCCCTTATAATTAACTTGAAATCAGTTAATGAAGTTAGAGTTGTCAAGTCAAGCGTAGTTGTCGTGAAAATGTAGTGGTCGCCATGATGTATATATTAACGCCTGTCCAAGGGGGTGTCAAAAAAAAATTAAGGGATATAGTGTTGGATTTTTTATTAAGCCCTCTCAAGACCAACCAACCAACCAACACGTGACTTTCCCTGCCTAATTAGGAAATTGGCCTGTGCACCTGTACGTAAACTGGTTTTAGCATAGTTCATATCATGGAATCAACATAATAATCAATCTCAGATGCTTTCCTGGCTGCTCCCACCCTGTCTTGACATGTTGGCCTCACAAGCTTTGCAAGTCCAGTCAGGACCAGTGACCTCAAGGTGACCTTCCCATTAGCATTGAGTTATGCTTATCACTTGCTTGTAGTGGATTAAGGCTATACTCTGACCTATAAGCTGCCATTTTGCAAGGGGCTCCCGGAAATCTAAATCATCACATGATGTAGGGAGGTAGGTACCCCCTCCAACTCAGCTTAAAAATTTTTTTGGCCCTAGTACTAAGTTGTTTAATAATGAACAATTTAATCATTTAAAGTCATATGAGATGAATTTGTTGTAAAATGAAGGAAACAGAAGGCAACAGCAGTGGTACTGGCCCAAAAAGGCAATTCTCCATGTGACCACTGACCCAACACTAACTGTGATGTCAGCTTGCATCAATCTGTATAGTGAGTGTTCTATACCACTTGCATTTACTATCTGATGATCAGCAAACTGTTACTGAACTAGATTTGTAGGGCACGTTGGCTGTGTTTCTATGTTTCTATTGGTACTAACACCTGCACTCGCAAAGAGCAAAGGTACAGAGACCCCGACGTAGCTTATGTAGTTATACAAATGCTAAAAACAAGTACTACTGACGTCCAAGTTCCATTACAAGCTTCGATAGAAGAGAAACCTGAAGCGGCAAGAGCTACCCTCTAAAGCATTAAAGATGGAAATGATTGCTGGATTAAGAGAACTGTGCAGAGAAGTTGACAACTAATGGCGAACACGCTAAGAGCGCTGTACTCCGATCCAATCCGTCGTTTGGGGAGTACGGAAAGAGGCAGCGCTTGGAAGGAACACATGTTGTGAAGTGGCCAAAAAATCCAGAATGCCGGTGTGATGTGGCAATAGTGTAGAAGATGTACCTCCAAATCTGTAGACCCTGTTGTGACCTAGCAAAACTTACTTGGCCAGGGTGAGACAAATCTGTAGGAGGAGATGGAGTGGGTGACAACATTGTCTTCCTTGCCAGTCGGAAATGAGCACACCGAGCGTTGGATTCAAAGGGTGCTGGTAGTTTGCTGCGACAGTTGTTGGGGAAAATATGGAGACCTCGAGCTGAGTGGTGTGCCTGAGAAAGAGGTTTGTTGGTGTTGGTTGTTTGTAGTGGTGATTTGTATGGCGGAAGACACACCGTGGTCAATGACAAATCCTCATCAGGCATGCTGACGGTACTGGACAATTAACTAACGCGGAATGAGAGTGTCCGAGGCTGAAATTCAGGCAGAACGACAACCAAACGACCGCCCACCCTCACCAATGGTGATGGTTGGTGTGTTTGTTGTTGTTGTTGTTGAAGATGCTACAGTTTTATTAGCTGAAATTGCCAAGGGGGTCACGGGACC
>QLOY01002326.1:0-19348 GCA_003313965.1 Megacollybia marginata
TGTGTTGTTGCGGATCGTTTTCCGGGCGACTTCCCTCGGCCATCGCCTCCACTCGCGTCTAGCGCCTGTCTCAGGTGTCGACAGCCCCGCACGTGTGCAGACCCCGCCCCGTAGTGTTCCTATCAACGGTCTGACGGTCATGGAGTGCCAGGACCCCAGAAGTGAGTGACATTTTCAGAATCCACTTTGACAAATAGACCATGAACCTCTGAGGCGACTGTACCCCCCCTCCCCCTATTACTATATAGTGGTATATATTCCCATGCCTAAACAGAAGGTACTGCCACCAACCAAAACCTGTTCCACTGCCTCTTACCACTACCCACTCATCCACCAGCATTCCATAACTGTGGAATCAGTCCCTCATGACTTGAGTTGTGGCTTTTTTTTATTCTAAATTTGGATGCCAACTGTCAAGTACGTATCAGTCATTATGTAAGCTGCTAAATTACCTGCTACTGGACCTCTCAGGGGGCTATTTAGGCTTCAATTTGGCTTCAATAGTGTGTACCAAGGTCTGTCAACTCATTACAGTCAGAATTGTATGCTAGACCCCTAGTGAAAGTAGGTATACTTTTCAAAATTAATGACCCTCAGGGACCCCCCCTACCCGGTGTCAGCGCTTAAATTTTTGCATACCCCTTGTAGACCCCTCTAGACCTTATCAACTTCTATCATAGAGCACTGTCTCATTGACAACCTCCAATGGATGACCAACAGATTCTGTTGGTTTCTGGCAGTTACCACCATCCTTTCCAGGGCCCAGCATATTACTGATGCCTCTACTGATGCCTCCTACTTCATATAATGTACCTTAGCTATCAGCTATATTACTATCCCTGGGTAGGTGTTTGAAAATTTGCTCAGAAGAGTACTTCCCATTAGATCTGTCCTTTCAGAACAATAGGCAGTGTGTACCATAGTGAAATCAAAAGTTCTGTGTACAAAAGTCAGTCAAAACAAGGGGGATACAATTGGGAGGGACGTACCAATGTCAAAGAGGATATACAATCTACGACACGAAGATAGATGATGCAAGGAAGGAAGAGCAACACTTCACAAAGAACAGCGACACATCAAAATTTGAAGTGTCGGGCATTGTGAAACACAGCACATTGCCACATTGCCGTTTTCCCTGATCGTAATGGGTGGACACCGTGCATGCTAATGGTATGCTCGACTGGCCCCACCAATCTGAAACAAGTCCTGCTTTTTTTTTCCTTTCCATTCGCCACAAGCTATGGTACGCTCACGGTCTGAAGAAGATCAGCAGTATCTGGACATGGTTCCAATCCACGTACTTACCAGATTTCGAAATGAGGTGCATATTCTCAAATTTAACAAGTGAAAGGCTGCATTAACATGGAGGCAGACATATAACCCGATGTTTATCACAAAGAATGCTGCACTATTCCTCACAGATGGTTGGGTTGATGTTGCTCTGCTTTGTGATTCTATTAGCAGCAGCTGTAAGTGGTCAGCTGCTCGTGTTTATCACCTGATGACACGCATTAGAAACTGCCGTCGTCAAGGCCGAACCATCAACACACATCGAAACTGAGCTGTTTCCTTTCATCAAGACAGAACCAGAAGTTCTCGATCTCTCTGAAGAAACCACAGTGGTGAAGACATGAACCTCAGTGAAAGGGGATAGAGAAGTAATTGAGATACTTGACTTGGGAGATGAGGATGAGCTCGAGGAACACCAAGGTAAAGGGAAGCAAAAGGAGTATGTTAAGTATGGGGATATGGTCAAGGTATGCTTCAGTTACTGAGGAGGCAGCTTGACTGGATTGTTTGTTTCGATTCTAATATTGATTCGACCAATGATGTTCCCATGCCTAGCGAACCCCCAAGTAGTCCATACTACCTTCCACGGTTACCTGAACCTCCAAGTTCAAGCCCCCCCACTCGATCTCGATCTCCAACTACTAACCCTGCCATCGAGGACGACAATACTCGATGCAGCAGAAAGCGGAAGCTCTCGGTTGATGAGAGTCTGATCGTGGAAGGTGAGCGAATAAGGAGGAAGTCAGCGAGAGCACTGGGTGTTGCATACTAGATTTTTTTCTTAGATAGCAGATACTAAGCAGACTCAATGTTTAATAGAGCTTAGAGATTAACATTTAATCATATCTCTGAATCTATGAACTTTGAAAAAAAAAAATCAGGCTTGTGACACAACTTGAGGCAACAAAGAGTTCAGAATCCCACGCTCACATCTTGTCTTCGTCTGCATTCGTTGCCATCTAAATCTCCTTCCATCTCTGCCTCTTTTGACCTGTCTCTGACTTGGACTTCCACTCGGATTTTTACAACTCAGGCTAGAAGGCAACCTAGTCTACTTGGCTGTCATTTTTGCACCTGCCAATGCGCCTTCTAATGTCGAGCTCACTGCATTTTTCACCACCAAACAAGCCACGTCACCAAATTGTATAACAGACACCAATATCCTGCAATGACAAGACACGACACTTTGCAACGTGTTGGACTTCAGGTGAAACTCAACACTTCGGCTGCTATGTGTCATTGTTGAAAGGTATGTGTCGTTTCTGTCACAGGCCTAATCGGGTGTTAGTGTCGTATCTCGTCTATACCGGATGTCAAAGGTGGGCTTTTGAAAACAATCAGTCACGGTTGTCATGATGTGTCATAGTGCCATTTTCAATGTCTGTTCGGCTCTCTTGTCAACGCATCAGTTTTCAATGTTTTCAATGTGATATTCGCCTACGCCCATACAAAATGAACTTGAGTCGCTACAAATAAAGTTCCAATGGTCTAGACAGCAACCAGCAACATGCTATGTTCAAACTCCAACAATGCTCTGTCACGCTCATTTTCAAAAGCTCTGCAGCTCATGCTAAACAGAACGTGATACCATCAGGTATTGCATGAAGACTTTAATATGTATGTGAAACACTTCTGTGAAGTTATAGAGCCGTAGACTTACTGTAAGGAGCTGTCCAAGGTCTTTTTTGACAAAATTAGTCAACTGACGCATACATTTTCCCCTCTGGTATCCAAGGGGATTGCGGCCCGTTAACTCCGGATACCTGGTTGGTTGGTTGGTTGGTGGTCCCGACCCCTTAAAAAATATTTAGAATGAGCACTTAACAAGCGCTTAAATTTGTTGCAGACTGACAAAATATGTGAGTACCTGAAGCAAACACGGCAATAATATACTGACCAGACTCTACTTTCACCTTTACTGTGTAAAACTACCCAACCCTTGTCCCAACTGGATTTGTGATGCATGCGAGGTGACTAGAAGGTGCTGACACATCATCCAGATATAGTAATATGTCACGTGTTGGTTGGTTGGTTGACTCAAAGACTGTCTTAAAAAAAAAAGTGCAACCCCCTTGCTGGTATCTAAACACATTGGAATTCCTTCGATATTTTGTCATAGATTAACATATTCATACCCTAGTTCAATATTCCGAACCTTATAATACTTAAAGAATGGCGGGATATAGCCCCAAACCCGATTTTCAAACACCTACCCACTTTCAAACACATGACCAAGAATAGTATGTCCATACAAGAAAGGCTAGCCGTTGACTTATTACGGCACCTGAGGTGACTCATGACATGCCTGACATGGACTGCCTCAAGAAGTCAAAATTAGCTGATGCAACTGATCAGGGCGCGTTCAAAGTTTTTTCGACGCCAAAACCTGGAGGACCTAGGAATCTGAGTCTTTTGGCCTCAGTTTCACTTCATATGCAAGCTTGCCAATCATTTCGATCGACCAAGAGGATTCTGCACCAGAGGGCTTGAGCGGTAAGGAGACAAGAAGGAACCATCAAAACATCAAATTATCTCTGTTTTCTCGGCATTACGACACTTCCAGTAGCCTTGTTTGAAACTTTCATCATGGCTTCCCTTGTGTTCGACAATAGCTCCCCAAAATTCATTTTCAACACCTCTCAGTGGACTACCAGTTCTGTTCTAGACCAGTACTACGGAAGCACTGTGGCTTCTGCCTTGTCGGAAACTGCAAATTTTACTTTTGAATTCAATGGTCAGGAAGATTGCTATGAACTGGCCGAATTGAGATTAATCCCATTAGGAACGTCAGCAACATTCATTGGCGCACCACCTCCAGAATGGGGAAGTTTGGGGATACCAATCACTGTTACAATTGACGATTCTTCATCCTATAACATCTCCTTTGCCTGTGCCAACGATGTCGATTGCTCATGGTACACTACATCTACGCTGACTCAGGGACAACATAGTATAACATTCTCGGACTTGGTCTTGGGGAGTATTATCGATTTCGCGGTTGTTACAACCTCTGTCGAAGCAGAACCTGGAGATGATATCATTCTAGATGACAATGATTCTTCGTTCAGTTTTGGTAGTGGATGGAATACAACTGGGGAACACGAAATTGTGGGCTCGTACGGAAATGGGACACATTGGAGTTCAACTGTGGGGAGTGAGTTCGTACTTGACTTCGTCGGTCGGTATTCTTCTTCCCTATGCACAACTCATCATAATCCTATATAGGCACATCAATATTTCTATACGGTGTGGCATCTTTTCCTAGAGATACCCTTGTGGTAAGCTACATACTTGACAACGCCCCCGTCCAGCCGCATAACTATTCGGATGGTGCGGATCTCAATTTACCTTCAAACGAAGTAGCGTGGAATTATCTTTTATTTTCATCCTCGGGCTTATTGAATAGTGGGCAGCACCAACTGAAAGCCACCATCGGCGCATGTGGAAATCAGACTTTATATGTGGATTATGCTGTCGTCCACAATGAGCTAAGCTCAAATGACACTACTGGTAGCTCGTCTGAGTCTCGACCTGGGGTTATTACTGGTGCAACAAAAGTTGGTGTAGTTGTGGGCAGTGTTTTGGGATCTCTCGTTCTTCTGATGCTTGGAGTCGTGACTTTGCTTCTTCGGAAAAGGAGAAAAACACGGCTAGAAAAGATTTTTTCTCCCAGTCGTCAGTGATCCCTTATGCTTGTCTTCTGTTAAAGTCTCAACTTTTGACTAGTTACAGACAGTATTGCAGGCAGCTTTAGCATTACCAACAGCAGCCGATGGCATGTCGACCCATTCACATCTCAGGAAGCAAGCAGTAGTGCCTCAGGCAGGTACCAAGAAAAACTTAGAAACATTCAGGAACGAAATGCCGAAGTTCAGCGCCTGCGGGAACAACTCGAACAAGCCACTTCGACTAGTCATGTTTCCATTGTTGATGGGACGGGGGAATCAGCTCTTGTTCTGGGGCTACGTCAAAGGATTCAAGAGTTAACGGAGGAAATTGCTTTCCTTCGAGACCTAGCTGAGCCTGAGAATCCTCCTCCTGGCTATGGTGATGTTCCTTGTTCTTGAAAGGTAAGGCATTCTAAGTGTGGAAAGGCTTTGAACTAAGTCGACAGGTAGTTGGACCTCGTGATCGGTCTCCATCGAGTGTCTCGCTGAATCCCTTTGTCGGCCTATTCGACCATCTCTCCTAACGATCTGGACATTGATTTCTCATATTCTGATGTATCACGACAATCAATTTGCGAGTTGATGCAACGTTGATGCATTGACGTATGCGGCACGTAAATACGATGCCAGCCAAGTCTGGGTCTGATGATAAGATCACGAATCTATCTTTGCGGACATTTCAGAGATCTTCTGGGAACATGTATAACAGATATGTACCATCGCGTATTTCATCTTCAAGTCGGCAGAGATCTGCATTTATACTTGTGATGGGAATGTTCGTATGAAGTTGTGGAACACGGTGCCCACCCCTGGTAAAACGAATGCTAGAAGAAGTCAACTCGCTATGATTCATTCGTAGAACTATCAAAACAGTCCATTCTTGTCTTAGAGCTGCGTCGATAGTACATCCTTCTCCGCCCTATTATGAAGAGATCTCGGAGTCTTGAAATTTTCGAGCTGGGGACTGTTTTAGATTCGAAGAGTTGTCGAAGAGATTGTCTTGAGCTAGGGGACTGTGTAGGCTACGTTTGTGTTGTTTGTAAGTAGCGGTACCTCTGGACTTGGCCAGATTTGGTCGTCTTACAGCTTGAAGCCTTCACACCTAGAGAAATTATCGACAAACATATTCCAGAGCGTTCCTGACCATTCTGGAGCCGAGTCGGAGGCGCTAGGCTGAAATCACGTGTAAGTGCATCAGAGCGCCAAACTTGCTAAACTTCGGTGCTTCGGAACGATGCTGACGTCTGTGTCAAATTTTTCAAAACGCCCGAGATAAGGATGGAATGAGTTCTCTCACAGCCTCGATTGAAGATAACTTTCACGAATGAGGATTAAGTGAGGAAGCAGCGAAAACGGAAGCACCTACTCCTCGGATCGATTGCGGCGGCGCAGCAAAAGCATGTGATAAACGTGTTCTGGCCTTCAGGACGAAATGAGAGAGAGATCTGGGTCAATTCTCCAGGATAATTGCGTTGGAAAGTCGTAACTGATAAGCCTAGGCGACCACGCTGAGAAAAAGAAGCAAAAAACCGCATTTTCCCTGTTTACAGCAAAATCACATGCAAATGCATTGTATCAATAAATACAAGACAAGCGTCAACAAACCCTCTTGACCTTGAACCACGACCATGTCCTCCGAAAAATCGACCGTTCCAATGCCGTCGTCCTCGTCGCCACCCGAGCTGAAGAGCATGTATCGTGTACTCGATATCCCTTTCATAAAGGCTGTTACTTCGACGATTGATACGACGTTGTCGACGCGCGCGACGACGCCGTATGGTGCAGCAAAAGGAATGACGACTTCGCTTATCGAAATGACCAATCCGGTTCAGGCCAGACTTTCGCCCGTCATCGTCAGAGTTGATAGTTTTGCAAACGCCGGCCTCGATGTCTTCCAATCACAGTGTCCGTGGTTGTTCACGACGACGCCAGAGGATGTCACTCAGTACATTCGTGGCAAGAGACAAGACACATCGCAATATGTCAGAGCTCGCAGTGCCAGCGTTGGGAAAGCTATCGATCAGGTTTGCTTATCATTTACCTTTTATAGTCGGGTCACTGACTTGCTTGCTTCCAGAGATGCACGCCTCTCGTCAACGTTATCGAGTCCGTCGTCAAGAAGACCAACGTTGATGGCAAAACGACTACTCCTATCGAGTCGCAGTACCAATACCAACGCGCCATGTTGCTCTCTAAAGACTTGACTCACAATGTCTACAACAACTCCACCGAGCAATGGAAGCAACTTGAAGATCAATACGAGGTCCTGTAGGTTCTGATTTCTGCTACATCCTCTCTCTTTTGACGTCTTTCTAGCCATACCGCGTCTTTAAAAGTTCAAGCCTTTGCTAACTCTTCTCGCGACATGTCCAACGAAATGATCGCCGAACTTAGTCGTCTTCGCCAAACCACCCTCAAATTCACCGCTGAACTCCCTCAACGTACATCCGACGAGTTTCTGCAGGTCTATTCCAGATTCAATGATGCTCTTGGTTCGCTCATCGGGGAAGTGAGTGCTGTTGCAAAGGAGGACGGTCCTGTTGGTGAGAAGGTGAACAGGCTTGCGACATTGATGCATGAAAAGGCCAAGCCGTTGTTGAGCGCAATGGTGAACAGTCTGCCGACCTGGGCCAAGTCTGGGAATGAGCAGGTTCAAGGCAATGGTAGTGCACATTGAGCGTTTCGAGGTTTCTTCTCTAGACTTTTTTTAAGCTTTTCTTATCGTATTGTAACGTACAAAGTGTAGTTGATAAAATGACGCGCAAATGACGTCATGACGCGTTGAGGCGCGTTGGGAAGAATTTGATCGGGAGCGGTTAAACGTAATACAATGATTATGAGACAGGGTTTATGCCTACCGCAACCAAAATCTCTGCTACGCTACCATACAAGTTCATCTCGATGAGAGGCTGGAAACTGATATCTGTCAATCCTGCTCCTGCGAATAATCTCTGAAACTCTTCCTCGGTGATTCCCTTTTGATGCGCGACAACAGCTTCAATGTTTTCCTTCTCTTCTTCTGACATTGCCAATTTTGGGAATTTATGAAAGTCGGATACTATCAATGCTCCGCCTGGTTTCAAGTAAGAAGCAAGGATCTCTGTAGCCAATTCGGCAGAAGAGAAATGGTGGTATGCCTGGCAACACTGAGGTATTGTCAGTCCATTAGAGTTTGGAAATAATTCAAATTTGATACGAACGATGATCACGTCGAATTTCTGTCCTTCTAGATCGTCTCTTGTGCCAAACAAATCGCGAACAATGCTCTTGATGTTTTCGGGACTTTCCGTTTTGGCTGCGTTCTTCTGGAATTCGTTGATCATGCCTTGACTGACGTCAACCCCGAGGATGGATTTTGTGTATGGTGCGAGTTGAAGGGATACGAGTCCTGTTTCCTTTGTTTGTAGCGGATGAGATAAAGGAATGAAGGCGAGTGTTTACCTGGTCCACAAGCATAGTCCATTAACGTCGTGGTTCCCTTATCAAAGGCATATGCTTTCAAGATGGCTTCTGCAGTTCTACCGTGGATGAAGGTTGAGTCGCTTTGTAATAAACGACTTACTTGTCACAAGCCTCTTGAGCGCCGGGAATTTCTTTGTATTCAGGGGCTCGGTCATCGAAGTAAGCCTTGTTGGCAGCTGCATGGTCATGAGCGAGGTGGCCGTGGTGGTGATGATGGGAATGAGCCATTTTTCAAGCCTAGGTTGTTAGCGTGATCAGGACTTTTATACTTCCAAATCCGCAGCTTTTGATCACGTCACTGGTGCGGTACTTGGCAACGCTTTGATGACCAAGAAACAATAAAGTGGCACAGCTCGTTATGTTGTGATCCCGTGCGGTACTCACTTTCCAAGATGATATACACATAGAAGATTCATTCTATGTCACAACATTCTAAAACGCTGCGTGTACCTGCGTAAAGCCCTCCTTCCAATTCACCCTCTTCTCCTTGAACCACGACTTGGACGGTTTAGCACGTTGGGCAGAACTGCTACCCGCAGACCGTGCTACCGTTGCGCTGCGTTGTGTTTCATTAGCTAAAGTGTGATTGGGTGATAGAAACGCCGAGCTCAGTGGATGCATCGGGATTGTAAACGAAGGGGCGGATGGTGGCTGTCGTGGCAGAGAGAAGAAGACGACAGACCCCGAATCTTCTGATTCACGCGGTGCTCGACCCGGAATAGACGCTTCAAGTGGATCTGTGGACGGAGGTCTTGAATGAGGACTATTACTGCGATTTCTGGAGGAGATTTGAGGCTGCTGTGTCGAGTCGACAGAGATCGAGTCTTTGTTCTCACTGATAGTGCCTTCGGATACTAATCGAGATCGACGGCTTTGGACCATCATTTCGCGATAAAACTCTGCGGTCCTACTCTGTCGGATCCGCTGGCGGCGACGACGGATCCTGAACATGATGAAAAGAGAGGTAACCAAGAAAATTATCCCAAGGATGATAAAGACGGCGATGATGACTTTAGTTCTGCGGGCTGGTCTGTGGGCTTCGGACACTGTGGGTTCGGGTGACGAGGACCCAGGAGAACTGGACAGCGGAAAACTAAAGATGCTTGGTCATTCGGCACACCCAAGGTGGAATAAAGACGTACGGAGTGTTAACGATTGTGGTCTGGAGCCTAAGGACGGCTTTTATTAGGTTTTTTGATCAAATCTCATGGACTTACAAAGAGGACAAAGGCGTCTTCATTGAATTCTGAGTTGATAAAAGAGTAGAACTTGGGACTGGACTCAGAGGTGGCGGCGTCGATGCTGGTGTCGCTTGCATGGATTTCCCCGATTCACTTCCAAATTCAACAGAGTGTCTAGCAATAGACAAAGACTTACGTCGGCGTAGAAGAGGTTTGCACTTGACTAACTCCCACAGCTAAAACTTGTATAATGTTGCTGCTTCCGATGTCGATACCCGGACTGGGAGGGAGTTGGGTTCGATATGACGAGGGAAAACAAGCTTACTTTTGCCTCCAGCCCTGAACATTGAATGTACTGGTTTAACACTTAGACGGGGGGTTATTTGTCTGATGCGTTCGACTTACCCTGCTGTAGGAAATGCAAAAATGACTTCTCCAGTCATCTGAGCACGACTGTCGATAGTAGTGGGTGTCGCGTCTGCACCAGATTGGTCCATCAGCTGCAGAGTAAATGTTACCGGATCGAAAAGCAACTCTCTAGTCCATGTAGCCGTAGCTTTACTTCCTGCCGTGATCGTTAAAGGAGGACTGAAAAGTATTTCAAAGCCCAGTGACGCAGCGCATGATAAAAAGACGACACTGAGAAAACGCAATGTTTCGGACAATGGTCGAGACCCACTATTGTAACTCACAGGAGAATGAGAACCATCGAGAAAGGATGCGTTCCAGCGTCCCTCCAATGAAAAAGGCAAAGGGAAAAGAGAATGAGAATTCAAAGTCGCTTGTCACTATGCTAGAAGTAGCTCTGCTTAGATGTATTCACAGGCCTGGCAGTCTTCACGCACCAGCAATGAAGTTCATGGGAAATCTTTTGATCTCCGGTCAGATTTAGAAGGGATGGGTTCTTTACATCGTCGAGATCCCCGAAATCGAATCAGGTTGCTTGAGTCAGCTTGACAGGTTGCCGACCTAACCTAAAGGCACCATAGAATACGGTCAAACGGGCGTTGTGCAACTAAGGAATATGCAATACCGTTACTAGTGGACGCTGGTTCAGATAAGCTCGCTGAACCATCCACCTGCAGCATACTTTCGATAGCCATAGGAGCCACGGTATCGAGAGGCGGTCGGCGACTGGGGATCTTCTCGGATGGTTTGGGGAATCTAAAGAAAACCATCCTAGCCTCGAGGAGAACATGGGACTTTTGCGTTCTAGCCTTTTCTGTTTAAGATATTGCCACCGAAGGCATTCGAAGCGAAGCAACTGTGGTGGCACCTCGTGCGTTCAAAAAAAAGACAGATAATCGGGGAGATCGACTGAGTGCCGCTCTGTAACCGCGCCTGCCTTGACAGAGAAAACTGTACAACGTCAGTGATATTTACACGGCTCAATAACTAGCACCGTTGCTTGGAGACCTACAGTTGGTGCTACTGCAAGTAATGCATTAACAAGCAGCAATACAGAGGCTGCATTTGACGCTTGAAAGTAAGTGGACTGCCCCACTTACAGTCGAAGATATACAAGACGCGATGCACACACTTAAAATAGTACATACTGAAACCCACTGGCAATCGTGATCACAAGGATTGCTGCTGCCGCCGCCTCTTCTCCGCTTTTTACGTATCACGAGCGAATCACACGGGGAAGCATTCCTACCGGCAGAATACCACCATTTGATGACCTTCGTCGTGGCTTGCTTATGATACAATACCGCGGGGCAGCTGGTCGCGCATTCAAAGAAGGGAGAAGTGTTGGCAGTGGCTGAGAAAATAACCGACATCAAAGGAGGCAACGCAACCCCGGCGTCTCCCACCGTCGAACTCCCTTGGGAAACTTGGAAAGGCATCGTTTTCCTCCATTCAGGCCGCCTGTAGATAAGTGATGGCTCTAGAAGTATCATTCAAAGAACGGCAGGAGGATGTTGTTGGGATGGTCTCTTATACGATGCATTGATGTTCGGGAAAGAGAATAGGGTAACACCGCTGGGAGGAGAGGCGTGAAGCGTTGGGAGAGAAGATCGTAGTTGGGCCTCCTCAAAGGAAGGTCCGGCTGAAAAAAGCATCGCCGCTTCATTGCATAGACAACTAAAGAACGATTTCATTGCGCAGAGGAATCGATTTGCAGATAGGAATGGTCCCTGGGGAGGCTTCAAGGTCAAGAAAGCCAGAGCTAAGGTACCGACCATTTACCCAATATACTCTCCAACCTTGTCTTGTTAAATCCCTAGGAATAGTCTCAAGACGTCTCCCCTCAAGTCCTTCGAGATATTGAGGGCGCAGTGGAGACGTCTTCATGGTCGGAAGCAAGCTTCGATGGATGCCACATGCGACTGGATCACCAATTGCAACAAAAAATAGGAGATGCTCTACGACACGTAAGGGAGTTCTGAGGGGGAGAAAGGTCTGCGTCAGTTAGCAAGCCTCAGAGAAACCACTGTTGGCTAGAATACGGTGGGTAGACTTGTATATAACTCCGTGATACTGTAGAGGGTGTGTTAACGAAATGGCAACTTGAAGACAGCGTACAACATGAGCTCACCGAAGAGACTGGTACTGGCAGAGGATGGGTGTTGTTCAAAATGCCACCTAGGAACCTGAAAGCAATGCAACAGAGTGTGACGGGAGCGCAGACACTGCCTAGAGAAGACTATGAGAACTGAATGCATCGCAGATGAAGACATCAACCTACTATGATAGTACCATCGAGGTTCGGGCTGAGATATCAGACGAAGGTTATACCCAATCTCGATTGTACCAGAACGAGAGACGGCGCAGGGATCACAGGTAACCTTCATTAAGATGAGGGTCCAAGGAATAAGACAGGCCTTGAGTTCTTCTGACGCGAAACATAGTCGTAGGTCTCGTGATGCAATGGAAACCCTTTCCTAGTTGCATATAGAGACGAATAAGATAGATGTTCAGGCTACTGGATAGACACGAAGGCAAGCAGCTGCCACAGCGGTAGCACTTTGTGCGTTCAAAATAAATGGGGAGAGATCAACTGAGTGCTGCTCTGTACACCGTGCCTAACTGTATAACGCCAGAGGATGTCAGTGATATGTACACGGCTCGACAACTAACACCGTTGTTTGGAGACCAGTAGCTGTCTGCCCACTTACAGTGACTGTCGGAAAGAAAGCTGAGTCACGTTTTTGTGATATGTTTACTGCTCATGTGATTTCTCCGTGTATACACTTCCTTCCTTCCAATACTTACCAATCTCACCAGTGATCACAGTCCAGTCCGACGTCAGATCTTCAGAAGCGACTGTACGGGTATCCGCTTTTCTCCGGTGTCTATTGAGAGTTCAATTTCAGGCCATTCTTATCAAGTCTGGTTTCTTGCCTCTTTCCGCCTCTTCGGACATTCGGGACGACGATGTCGCGCAGTCGGCTTCGATATAGCATCAACGGCAAAGGCAGTGCTTGTTCACATGGTGGACTGTTCTGAAGCTTATAAACGCACGTTCGATCGCCCGCCGACTCTTACGTCTACTGCGCCCTAGGTCTCAGCGAGTAATGAGTGTATTTTTTCCCTTCCTTTATTCCTTGGCTGCTCGATCTGGACCCATTCGAAAAGACAGGCTGAGCACACGAACACCAACGAATGGTCATGGGATTGACCTGAACAAATATAAGCCACCAGCTTCGATATCGTAGCTCTCTACTCACGACCATGTCTCTGCAATCTGTATCTCCTCTCGCTCCAATAGGCGTGGACGCTGCTCTTGTGGCTGCGTCTGATCCCTCGTTCACTCCAAAACCCAGAATATTTGACGAATTTGCTCTTACAGACCGAGTTGCTATCGTCTCGGGTGGATATCGCGGTCTCGGTCTTGAGATGGCTTTGGCCCTATGTGAGGCTGGAGCTCGAGCTGTGTACTGCTTTGACTTGCCCGAAAAACCTTCTGAGGAATGGCTCAAGACTCAGCAATTTGTATCCAGACTAGGTAACAACTCGCGCCTGGAGTATATATCCTTGGACGTCACTAAGCAAGCCGATGTTTGGGCGAAAGGTCAAGAGATTGGTGACAAGGAAGGTCAGTCCATACATGTTCATTTGACCCCCATCCATTTCAACTAAGGGAGAATGGACTGTTGCATTGCTGCAGCTGGAATCGTCAAGCCTGACACTGACTGGCTAGAATATTCGGCAGAACAATTCCAAGAGGTACGTCATCCATATGATTCCGTGCGCCGGAGTCCCGACCTCACGTCCAGGTTATGTCGGTGAATACGAATGGTGCACTATTTACCGCTCAGGCTGCGGGCCGCCAAATGCTTCGATTTGGTAACACAGGAAGTATTATTCTCATCAGTTCCATATGTGGAAGTGTCGTGATCAAGGTTCCCTTCTACCAGTACTGCTCATAGGTTACTTATTTGCCTGAAAAGGACCATCCTTGGGTAGCATACAGCGCTAGCAAGTCTGCCGTTCTACAAATGGCTCGAAGTTTGGCTTGCGAACTCGGCCCCAAAGGTATCCGAGTGAACTCCGTTTCGCCTGGTTTTATCTACACCAAGTAAGCGACGCACTGATCCCTCTTTTTTTAAATGCTTGCTTCCAGGATGACGGCAGCATTTTTGGATACGCGCACCGAATTACTAGCCAAGTGGTCCTCTTCTAATCCTATGGGCCGCATTGGTAGACCTGATGAATTGCGCGGCGTCGCAACTTGGCTTGCGAGTGATGCTTCAAGCTTCTGTACTGGAAGCGAGTGAGTTGTTTGCCAGTCATCACATCGGTGATAGTAGTGACGACTTTTCAGCATTGTTGTTAGTGGAGGTCATCACGCTTGGTGATGTATTATGATTCATTAATTTGTTGGTACTTCAAAGTTGAATCTTGCTTGACAAACGAATCGCAAAACACAGCGGGGACGGTACAGCAAAGGTCACATCGGAAACAGTTAAGACTGATCCTCAATCGCCGTTAAAGCCACGACCAATGATAGGCATCCCGTCTCGGGCAGGCTAGCCTGAAAATGAGTATTGGACAAATTGGCTGACAAGACTACTATTTAATTATAGCGTCCCGAAGATCTCAGGATCGTCATATTTCCCATTCCACTAAGATTGCAAGGCCTGGTGCGCTAATCGTAGTCTTTTCTTTTGATCTTCGCCGATTGCTTCTTGTACGCCTGTCTGTCTACCTCAATACTTCGCTCCAACACGATATCCATTTCATTCGAGACCTCCTGCTTTCTTTGTCTCATCACAACCGTTATATAGGAATGGGCGTCCGATTTTCTCTATGTTGCCGAAAGTGGAATGCAGATTCGACCAAGGTCCGTCACGCGTTTGTTCAAAATATTCCGAGTCTTGAGTGTGAGCCGGACAACGAAGGCAATGAAAAAAGTCCTTAGCTCGACTGCTTTGACCACAACCATATTCTTTGAGTCACTCGAGGTGCATTGTGTTCGACCTGTTTCTAGCGAGATCATGGATTTCTCACTCCTAACGATTTAGTTCGGCACATTTGAATGCGAGCAGCTGAAATGCGAAATGACTGGTTGCAACTGCGATTCTTCACTGGCAGTTCCATAATAGTGGCATAGTCTGGAGAAATGTATTTGATACTGTCGTAGGTCAATGATAATTGATAATCTGTCGTTTGATGAGTTGTACGGGTCAGTTGGGCAATAGGCATGATCCGGAGAGACCTGAGATTGTCGTATACATCAATGACGGTGTGACTTCGTTGAAGTTCATTCCAGGATCTTGCGTCAGGCCAACGAGCAGTTCACAAAGATAAAGTGCATAAATTGAAGTTGATCAATTGAAAAGCGCACTTTGCATTGCAAACTAGGCCCATTCTGCGCCGCTTCTTGCATGAGAGAAGCTCCAGGATAAATTTCTAGTCCTTGGCGAGCTCGATAGAGCAACTTTAGGTTACCGACTCTGGGTCTGAGTCGGTGATTGATCCGTAATTGGAAAGTTTCTGAATGCAAATTCCACTAAGTATTGGCTGTTCCTTATTCCCCAAGCCAACGGTATTGAGTCATATGTCTATGCCTACAGGCGTCATGCTTGCTGCGAGACCTTGGAAGAATTTGGCTCGATTTGAGTCGTGGAGAACTGCCATGACTTTGAAACGCTGGTGAGTAGTAAATACTGATGGAGGGTCCTGAGACATGTTACAAGCACACGCGGAAACCAAAAACATTGAGACTGATTGATGCGATCGATCGATGACTAAGCCGCGACATATGTCAAACCAAATGGACTAGAATTCCGCCCATGCCACGATTTTTTCACCAGAATCACCGAACTATTCAAGATGTCGACACAATCGCTTGCTAGATCGCATCAGAGCTGGGCAAGGTGTGGGTTTTCACAGAATTGGACAGCCTCTGAGATGTTACAGTACTTTTCTGTACACTGTCAAATTCCGGAGGTTTCCACACCCGTTTGGAACCCATGTATATGTGAACGGAAGGCGGGAAAGATAATTCTGGTCCAAACTCGCAACATGGTAGCTGTTACCGATGGATTTAAGGTCTCTGGGCACGAAATAAGTCACTGAATCTGGTATCGATTTGAAAGCTAGGCAGTTAGACCTGACGCAGGTCCCTCACCGCTGTGAGGTTTCCTCGCGTCAACTCAGAGGGCCTGGGAACGAGGCTACAAGCTTGTGAGAAAAAGCGGACACCTAGGCAATAACCGCGGGCATATTTTCTGCTAGTGTGAGACACCGTTCCTGATGCAAGTACTATAAGTGCGACTCGGAAGCAAGAGTTGATACGTTCAAATTCTTGGCCAAGATTACTAACAGTTACTAACCCAGAAAACGAGTGCCATACGGACTAGTCAGCGACTACGCGCTAACCATATTTTCTGGACAAAGGGCCGGGCAAAAGTGTACCGGAAGTCGATCTCTGATGTAGTTTGGCGTCGGCGTCGGCATCTGTGCTCCAAATAGTATACGATGGAAACTGAAATACTGATCATGACAGCTAGAGGAGCGTCCACATCAAGGTTGTAAACAACAGCACATCCTTATGTAATCGAACTGGTCGTCCGCGGCAACGGTGATGGCTAGCTCAAAACACGAACACGCTGGCCCCGCAGGCATAGAATACCTGAATATCAATCAATAGTACGTTTTAAAAGTATATGATACTATATCAATCACAGACAATCGCCGCTGCTCCGATTAGAATCCGACCCTTACTACTTACCCGTAACTACCGCAACTGAGCCATCGTCGGCCAAGTTAGAATTGCCAGGGTCAGCTCCTGCTTGTGATTACGCCACAATTCATTGTCCTATCACCCCATGATGTCGGTCGATTGTCGCGCCGTGATGGCTCGTCCGACTGTAGACGGTCGTCTGTATAAAAACTGCAGTCTTCCGTTGCTTGAGTCGTCGTCGTATCCCAGGCACTGACAGCACCGATGAGTTCGCGCACATTCCTTTCTTTCTTGGCATTAGGTGCGTGTTTTCATCTGCTTTTGCTGCGTAAACTGAGCGCTGGGCAGTACCGCTGTACGTCTCCGCTGCTTTCCTGCAAAACTGGGAAGGGGCGCACATAGACGTCAGTGCATCCGACCGTCACGTTGACTGGTGGTACACACAAATTGTCAGTCAAACTGCAGCACCCAATGGTATCCCTCCATCGATCGAAGTTGTGCTTAAACACGGTGAGCAATTACCACATGCAAAGTCTCTTATCAATATTCTTGTCAGGCAATACTTTCGAATATGGGAACGTAAGCAACACTCCCCTCTATTCCGTGGAATACGAAGGGTTTGATCACAATGGCAATCCGTTTGGAAACTCCATCACATTCGACACTTCCTCAGTTGTTCCTACCGGTCACGGACTAGAAACAATTGGCACCTGGACCTCGAGCGACTACGAAAGTATTGCGTTCCACACCAGTTCCGATCTCACTACCTTCACCATCACCTTCAACACCTCCGCTGTACAGGGAACGATTGTCATCAACAGTAACGGTCACTATCGTACAGGGTCAGTCCTCCCATTGTCAGTGTCGTCTGAGGCTCAAGTTTCACCCTAGTTGTGGCAGTACAGATGTCGGGGCCTCTCCTTTCTTTAATAGCCTAGTCTCCGACGGCCGTCCACTGACAAGTGCCGAGGTCATTCTTTACGAAAAGACTGGTTGGCGTATCACCGCTCCTGGTAAGCCATCCATTGCGAATCTAGACTTGACTACCCGCATGGCAGGCGGCCCTTCCACCGTCGACCTTACCCTCTCCGGGACCACAGTCTCTTTCAGCGGTAACGGATACAAAGACTCCAACTGGGGACCCAATGCCATGAACGATTTCGTACGCTCCTGGTACGTCCTCATCGCAGAAGTCGGTCCCTTCTCCTTCGTCTCCTTCACCGGCCAGCCCCTCAACGGCACAAACTCGGTCAACAGCGGTCATCTAAGCTACAACGGCCAATTCCTCACCAGTCAATGCAACATCGTTGGCGAACGAAACACCGACATTGCGATTATCACTCCTACCGGTGAAGTCGAAGACTCTAGTGTCATTGCTCCCACTGGGTTCAATCTGACATTCGTACTGGCTAACGGAACTGGAATCACTTTCCTCGCTAACAACCTTGCCGTAAACCCAAGTGTTAGCATCTACCATCGATGGGTGGCCAAGTGGACTGTTAGCACTGGTGGACAGGATTATGAAGGTTATGGTATTACGGAGTGGATGAATACCGCTAATCTCAGTCACTGGGAGCTTATACAATGAGATAATCGATAGGAAGCAGTCTGGTTTAGATAATCGATAATCGATACACGAAGACAGTAAATGCATTGATTTGAACCGAGTTGAAATTGCTGTTAGCGTTTCTCTCACAACAACGCTGTCGGTCTGTTCGAGGCTCCCGTATCGTGAACCATTCGACATGCTGTCAGTTTCTATAGCTGATTGACTTGAGACCTGGGCATCAGAAGTAGTATCATGCATGAAAGACTCACGACTCGCGATGGAATGGTTATTTCTTGTGGCACAGCCTACTATAACATCAACAGGCTCTTTTCATGGAATTGGCAGTCTGGATTGACAGGTTTCGAAGAGAAGAGCCAGTTAAATTAGACGCAGAACTCGTATCTTCAACGAGGTACCGGCGGAAAACTGGATACTCCACGTTAAATCTATACAGTCCACAATAAGTAGTAGTCTTCAGTTGATGCTGCTTGGAAGCCGTGAAGGAACCTGAGAATAAGGAGAGACTATGGAATAACAGATAATCCAAGTTCGGTGGGTACAGTTTGGACTGCCACTCGAACTCCCTGAGAAGATAGACATCCAAAAGTTTTGCTCGGGAAGCATACTTTCCTGCGAAGTTGAGGACAGTCTCACTCGAGACGGATTAGTAGATGCCCATGTCGATAGTGTCCACTTGGTATTCGATGATTTATCATTTGAATGAATCAAGACTCAGAGTCAACAACCCTGCAGCAGATATCAGACTGATAATCAACCCTCGTCTTACTCAAAACAATATGTATTTGACACAAACTATACCAAGAAGAGTAAAAATCAACTTCACCAAACCTGAATACTAGTAATACACGCACAGAAAAACTTCTACCCATCATCCGATCAGTGAAACGGGAACCACTTTAAAGTGCTTAGAAGCGCTTATTAGTGCCTTTAGTATGACCATATGGCCATGCAAATGCACATTTATTCCCATGTTGCGCGCCGTCAAATTTGTGCGCGCCGGAAGTTCAGTATATGTTTATGAGTGATACTATCATGCTGTGGATGT
>QLOY01002329.1:730-30645 GCA_003313965.1 Megacollybia marginata
GATGCTATATAGAAATAATAAAACTCTACTGATCAGTCGGATCCATAGCAATGGGCAGATAATAATCCATAAGGGCCCCCAGCTGATCCTATAGTAATGGAGGAAAATAATAGACCCTCATTGGTCAGCTGGGTCTATCCTGATGGAGAATAATAAATAGTTGTCATATATCTATCAACAGAAATAATAAAGCCCTACAATAGAGAATAATAAACCATAAGGGTTGTCAGCTGATGCTGCTGTAATGGGAGAAGATAATAATCACTCGTCCATCAGCTGGGTCTAGCCTAGCAGAGGATAATAAATAGCTGGTGCCACCTGGCCAATTCTACATCTATAGACATCAATAATAAAGCCTTGCAGGTCAGCCAGATCCATAGCAATGGAAGATAATAAACCATAAGGACTGTCAGCTGATGCTGCAGTAATGGGGGAAAATAATAGATGCTCATTGGTTGGCCAAGTCTATCCTAGTGGATAATAAATAGTTGTTGTTACCCAGCCGATTCTACATCTATAATAAAGCCTTTGCTGGTCGGCTGGATCCATAGCAATGGAAGATAATAAACCATAAGGACTGTCAGCTGATGCTGCAGTAATGGGGGAAAATAATAATTGCTCATTGGTCAGCCAGGTCTATCCTAGTGGAGGATAATAAATAGTTGTTGTTACCTGGCCGATTCTACATCTATAATAAAGCCTTTGCTGGTCGGCCAGATCCATAGCAATAAACCATAAGGACTGTCAGCTGATGCTGCAGTAATGGGGAAAATAATAATTGCTCATTGGTCGGCCGGGTCTATCCTAGTGGAGGATAATAAATAGTTGTTGTTATCTGGCCAATTCTACATCTATGGACAGTAATAATAAAGCCTTTGCTGGTTGGCCGGATCCATAGCAATGGAAGATAATAAACCATAAGGACTGTCAGCCGATGCTGCAGTAATGGGGGAAAATAATAATTGCTCATTGGTCGGCTGGGTCTATCCTAGTGGAGGATAATAAATAGTTGTTGTTACCCAGCCGATTCCACAGTAATAATAAAGCCTTTGCTGGTCGGCCGGATCCATAGCAATGGTGGATAATAAACCATCAGGACCATCAGCCGATCCTACAATGATGGTGGAAAATAATCATCCCTTATCAGTCGGCCGAGTCCATCCTAGTAGAGCAGATAATAATCTTTTCTCCATTAGCCGGATCCATCACAATGGCTTAAAATAATAAACAATGTATTATTGTTGCCTATAACTATAGTAATAACCCTTGCACTGGCTGACGTCGGCTGAACCTATAACAATAGGCTTTAGTCATGCGGCTGAGTCTATTGTTATGGGTATTATGGACTAAAGCACCTCAATGTAATCAATCCTCGCTGGATCATCAACGTCTGGATAGTACATCATCTGATTCCTCTTCAATTCATTGACAGACAGGAGGGAATACCATCTGAACTACTGCTCAGATCTCAGATTGCAGTGGGGACTTCAATTCAACTCCAATTATCAACCCTTTGGCATATTTTAGCAGGCATACCTGATAGATACATAGTGATATAAGGTCTTGGAGTTGAACTATGAGGATTTACTGATCTTCAAGACCAGAATCGAAGTAGGTCGGTATTGCATCTGGATTCAGTATCTACCATTCTTATCTGTCGGGTTGATACTCTGGTAGGGTGAATGAAGAGCATAAAAAGTCTTCATATCATTTTGTATCAAATTCTGAGTCCTTGAGTCCTGACCAAATGCAGAACAGTTGGCATGATAAAGGCCAAAAGTCCGACCAGGGAAAGTTTGTCACACCAAGACAAAGTTTTGATTCACAAAGACTATACATGCTGAGCCAGCCAGAATGCAAACAACTACAGCAGGACACTACTTCTCATAGGTTATAACGTGATTCAACAAAAAGAACGACAAACTCACATGCTTCCGTACTTCCCCATGAGTCAGCTTCACCAGGTAGCGATATGAGTCTGCATTCTGTATCATATGCGGGCTATGGTGCTTCAACCACTCGAAATGAGGGACTCGAAATCTGAATAGCAAGTCATTATCAATTATTTGACTTGGATGTAGCAAAATATCTTACATCCTGAGAGTGAGAAGTTGGGGTTGCGTGTGGCCCAGCCTGCTGCATTGGGACATCTTATTCCATAAGAATCGAACCAATCTGCAGCATCCAGAAGACTATGGGCTGCTTCATGAATAAGGGTGTCAGCTTGGAAAACAAGTGATTGAGACCTGAAAAAGGCTGGTCCCACATTCACGCTGAAGAAGAGAAGGTTGGTCCAAGCGGGGACCAAGGTCTGAATGGTTGGGCTGAAGGAAGGGATATAAGGGAGGAAGGGGATAGTGCGATGTTTGGGGCTTTTGGGAGTTCTCTTGTACTCTGGAAATGTCAGTAAACTTACTCTGGTCGTGCCCGAATGAGACCTCAAACGGGTGTGCTCAGTTTCTCGGTGCTCGAAGTTGTGGCTCAAGGGTTGATTGATTATGTAACTAAGTACAAAATTGGTAACTAAGACCAAATAAGTGTCACGGGGTATTCCCAATGGTGTATAGACCTTCCTCCACATCAGGATACTAGTACCGCAGCTCACTGTCAGAACCATGTCGCTACAAGCCAGTGGGGCGAGCTGAATCCATGATCTAATGGGCACTGATACTTGCATTCATCAGTTTCAGTTGGTAAGATAGACGAGTAATCAAGAAGGAAATGAGATACCATAGAATATGGAAAACCAATAGATTGAGTGTTGAAACAAATACTGATGTGAAATGTGTGGTAGCAAGAGAATGGGGTCAAAATGTGATGTAGAGTAGTGGATTGGATTGTTGGGTATTTGGAAGAGGTAAGCATAGTCATAGGCATATTGAGATATCTAGAGGTAGTCAGTATCAACATGATATAATGAGGAGTATGAACAAAAGGAGAGGGAGAGGGAGAAGTGACCAGCAGGTCACCCCACTCTACTACAACACTGGGAACGATCGGACCTCCAGGGGCCATAGGTGTATAGATTGTCGCAGCGGGAATAGTATGCAGCATGTCATTCTGATGTGAGGTGAAATTGACAGATTGACTTAGCATAAGTTCGAGGTTTCGAAGGACGTGGCTGGGATGTACATTTGGTCCAAATGCGTCCAACACATACTGATTGCCACGACCTGTCTGTAACACAGCTACAGTGTATTCCAGTCTCGCATTGGCTGAGTTATCTTAGTCTCATGATGAAGTTAGGTAAAAAGGACGTACCAGCACCTACAGCCTTCAAAACCGTTTGTTGAAATGCTGTTGACACACCTATGCCGTTTATGCCAAATGCTCTAAATGGCAGTGAATGTACAATATGGATTGCTGTCCAGACGATAAGATATAATTTAGTTTGACAATAGGGTCATACTGCTCCAAAAGCAAAAAATGTGGATGAGGAAGGAAAGTAGATTCATCACGGAGAACTTCTAGCTTCAATGCCGACCAGCGGTATTGTCAGTTAGCAACTTCATTCCTCCTTTTAAATTGTGTGTTGAACTGCCTGATGAGTGGAGTTTGCTTGACAGGTGTATGTATTGGGTGCCGTATCCAGCAGAAACACGTGTATAGCACCTTCAAATTGAGTCTGTTAAGATGTCCCTGTTGAATCATGATATATGCCTACAGAGGGGTCAGTAACTTGAAATCACCGCCAAACCCCGCAGATGGCGCATGAGGTAGAAGCTCATGTGCCACCTTGAGACATGCCACACTTCTGCTTCACCAATAACTACATTTTACAGAAGTTCACATACATACATATATAATAACTGAGTAGCTTGCCACTGTCAGTTAGTACCAGGTATTCATGTTACAGTTTTCAAGAGGCAACCACATGTTGATGATTGGAAACTATGGTATCATGATTGAAGACTGATGCTACTTATCTGTATCAGCATCTTGATCAAAATTGACGGTTGAGTAACAAGTGTACTTAAATTAGGAAAGAACATGTGAAGATGGACCCACAGCATGCAAATTGAATTGACTCGATTCTGCAACCCTCATGTCAAACTGAGGGCTTTCTCACTCTATTCTCCTGACTCCGTTCCAACTCTGTTCTATCTACGTCGATATGTTACAGTACAACATCTAGTAATGAGGTGTATTTGGTTGTGATACGCTCCCGCAGCCCCCGCTGGGACCCTGATGCTATCTGAGCGCAGATCAGCACTTTGGGGCCAGGCAAAGAGGCCTTGAGAATAGATTACATAATAATAATTCCCTTCTCATGTTACACCCATTGTCTACTTTCTTCACGTTCAAGTTGAGAACAGCTCACTACACCACCATCAGGCGGATAGGGTTCAGGTCAGTGGAAGCAACAGCTGGAATAGCACTGACGAGCTCATCGCCTGGATCTCCAGTACATTCTACTTTCATTCCACTCAGAGATCACAACATATGTTTGCGCTCAGAGGACGTTCTTGATGCAGACAGTGGAGATGAACACAAACTGAGTGGAATCTTATCCACAATTCGTCACATCGTTGCGAGGTTTCCGCACGAGGAAAAGGAGGAAATAGATGTTCATCTCAGCTTTCCGACATATTTTGATCTCAACATCATACATTCAGCTTTTCAAAAGGAATTTCGTATGATCTCAGTCTGTCAGCATGGGACTTTTATGAAGGAGCCCTTGATTTCTGACTCTATAGACAGCCCTGTTAATGAGCTGCTGTTGGTTATCGGCAGGGACTTTACTACAGCTCAGTTGGGGCCTGTCATACGCTTAGGCCCCCGGGGGTACCAATATGATTCGGAACGAGGCTTTTCAAAGCATAGGAAGTGGGGTTTCGAGTCTAGCACTGACAATATTGTCTGCCACATTTTGGATTCCATCAATCTGCTTTGTCATGACCCATCCTCGGCAGGTCCGGATTTGAAGCGAGTCTGTTTGCTGTACTTCGCTTCCGAAACTATGCTCTCTCCAGTCTTCGCTCTCGAATCAATTCATCGGTCGATCTTTTTGCTGTCTGTGGCCCAGATGTTCAATTAGCGCTTTACCAGTCAGAAGGAGCAACATACTACAGAAACAATCCGATGATAGTTCGTTCCCCTTACAGAGTCGGAATCAGAGTATGTGATGGATGTATTCAACCTCTTATCCCTCGGAATATACCCCTTCCGCAGGTGTTCACATCGACATTCACGGTGATGGGGAAGGAGGCAGTTGTCCGCATTGTTCTAGCAGGAGATCGGAAGGGTGTGGGAGCCTTTGAAGTTGGGTCAATACATCTGGATAATCTCTATGTCGGCTCGACAGTGGAAATTATGATCAGGGCAGATGTTAGTGGTGAAGGAATGGTAACTGTGGTCGGATGGAATGAGCTCAGTGGGGGCTCTTCTGCTCGTATTCTGGCAGAGAAAACGGTGTCTACTGTTCCATTTGGAGTGACTATGGCTGAGGAGTTTGCAATCATGGAAACAGAGGAGCTTGTGCCAACTATCTCCTATGCCGATTATCACTTGTCAAGTGACCCTCTTTTTTCTGACATCCTGAGGTTTGGGGCAGATCTGCACTTGCAAGCATGGCATACTGTTGTACCTCGATTGCCTGAGATATAAATTAGATGTTACTATGTTAGCAATGTAATATTGATCACAATGCTAAACTTGATCTCTGCTGAAGCAATCACATAGTCTCTATCATTAGTGGTGTTCAAAGTAAGCCTTTTTGGCCACTTTTCAACACCACTTTTTCTCTACTTTTTGTCAATTTGGCAGTAAAATGACTCAAAAGTGAAATAAAAAGTGATCTAAAAGTAGCTACCTTGAACCCCCCCTCCTCAAAGTTTTAGTAAAAGGAGAGAAAAAGTAGATAGTTCTACTTTTCCCATGACTGTTAATGAAAAAAGGAATGCCAAAAGTAGACTAAAAGTGATGTGAAAAAGTAAAAGGATGTCCAGACTTCCTTTTCAAGCTCCTTTTACTTTTACTTTTTGTTGGATGAAAAGTAGACAAAAATGAAAATGAAAAGTAAGTAAAATGTAAGTGAAAAGTCTTACTTTGAATACCACTATTCTATGCAATAGATATAACATACATATCTAGAGGGTGGTGGGTGCATCACATGGAGGGATTGTAGCAAGCCAAAAAGATAAAGAGGTCTGCAAGCTCAAAATTTGCTGACTTTTCGACTTTTTAGCTTGTTAACAAGCTGGAAAGCACAAAGACATCAGGAAAAACCCTTTTTAACCTGGATGCCTCAAGGTTGACCTGGATCAACCTATGTCAACCTTGGTCAGTCCCAGGTTTAAGTCTCAATTTTCAGGTCAGCCAGGTCAACCTAAGTCATGTCTAGGTTAGCCCAAGTCAACCCAGGTCAGCCCAGGTCATGTCTAGGTTAGTCCCAGATCAGCTCAGGTTGACTTAGGTTGACTCAGGTTTACTCAAGTTTGCCAGGTTTGCCAGGTCAAAAAGGGTTTTTCCTGATGGAAACCTTGAGATTACTGATGTGGATTGTATTCAAAACATACTCCCCCCGCTTCACTATGAACTCGTTGTCATTGGAACTTCCTGTCACTCCCTGTTGCAAGTCCTACTTCTGCCCCAGTTGATGCAAACAGTGCACATGGAACAGCAAAGCCCCAAGCACCATCTGTTCTGTGTGTTATGATAGTTCTGTTTATTTTACTTGCTTTTTGTGACACATAGTATTTCACTCTTGGTCATCACTATTTAATTTTGTTATATTGCTAGTTTATCTGGCTGGGAGTCAGTGGGAAGGAACAAAGAAAGATCTATTACCAGCAGCATGGTTGATACTGAATCAAAGCAGGTTGAATGGGAGTGATATGACCAAGATATAACAATGGGCTGAAAGTATGTAGAGATTGAGAAAAAAACCTTTAAGTGAGTATAGCTTGCCATTCTCAGTTAACCCATCAAAGGCACATGGGAGAGTGTGTGTCAAAATTGTAGGGCAGACCTCAACAGGATACCTGCTTACTTGTGATGATAATGCACATGCATAAAGAAACTAGACAAACATCTACCTGTATCGTTTGCATCTGGCCTTCAGAAATTAGGCCTACCAGTCACATACTGTGTTTGTAAAACATGACTATACATATGAGATATGATTAGACCGAATGTCTTAGATTACTCGATGGCAAGTCCTTTGTGACAGTTTAATAAATGATGTGAGGCCAAAGGCTCGGGTAAGGTAAATGAGACCACAGGTTGAAAAGTGGAGAGTACACCCATTTATGCCATATCAGAAAGTGCTACATTCTTGCAGTCTACTGAATTTTTTTGGGGGTCTTAACTCAATTCAAGGTGGTTTCAGCAATAGAATTCCATCTCAAGACAGTCTATAGGCTATGGATTAAAGGCAACTTAGTTACGATACTTGTATCTACTTCCTTGTCTTATCAAGATACTCTCTGGGCCTAGTATTCAAAAAACCCACCGAGGTTTTCTGAAGTTTCAGAGGATAACCCTCTCTTGACTTCAGAAAACTGAAGTTCAACTTAAGTCATATAATACTCATATATGCAACTCAATGTTGATTTCACTCAGACTTAAGGCACTCAAACTTAAGTCACTCAAGCTTAAGTCACTCAAACTTAAGCCACTCAAACTTAAGCCACTCAAACTTAAGCCACTCAAACTTAAGCCACTCAAACATAAGTCACTCAGACTTAAGCCACTCAAACTTAAGCCACTCAAACTTCAGGCACTCAAACTTAAGCCACTCAGTCAGTAGCTAAAGTCAACTTACCAGTTAACCAACTTAAGTCAACCAGCTTCAGTGAACTGACTTCAGTCAATCAACTTCAGTCATACTTGCCAGTGGAGAGCTTCAATCCGACTCCTTTAGCTTGCCCTGTTCAACTCAGTTGCATGCAACTAGCTAGTTGACAATGAAGCCATGCTGACCTCAACACAACATGGCCTAATTAGGGCTTGAAACCATATCCGTATGGATACGGTTATACGGGTCCGTATGTACGGGACGGTACCCGTATCGTTTCAGGTTTTGAATGGCCGCCGTACGGCCGTATCTTGTACAGGTGGATACGGACCTTTGATTGCCGAGGACTGGGCCATTGAATTGATTTCTAAACAGTATTTATTCAATTTATTAGCTAATTTAAGTACGAATTCACATCGCGTATTAGCACGTACCTCATTTCTTGCACCGTTTTTACTGGATACTGTACGGTACGATACGGGATACTGGTGATTTGTAAGCCGTCCCATATGGCCGATTTTTCTATACTGGGTTGTCCCGTATACTGGACGGCCGTATCCAGTATACGGGACGGTTTCAAGCCCTAGGCCTAATTGTCAACTAGGCAGTTGCATTAGCACAGAGTGTTGACAAGAATGTGTGTGTGGTATAAGTGGCAATCAATTTATGCTAGTGGGCTTCAAGTTTGAGCTGAATGGAGGCAGGAGGAGTGATTTAAATGAAAGAAATGTACCATTTCATCCACATACCCTGGTATAATCATCTGAGTTGATGGTGGCAGAGATGATATCAAAGTTGAAGACAAGGTATGCAACACACGTGATTGTGTTGTGCCATTGTTCATCAGGACCATTTGTAATCCGTGATGCGACATGTCTCTCGCAGTTCAAATGAATGATACATGATTGTTTCCAAGTATGAGTTCATTTCAATGACATTATACTACATTTCTACCCAACCCTGGTGCCACAGGAAGGAAGCCTGCTGGACACTTAGTGATTCATCCTCTCGATCTGGGGATTTCTCAAGCTGTGCAATGATTCCTGGTAACCCAGGGCATTCAATGTCCACAAGCTCAGCACACTGAATGATGATCCTGTACCCATAAATTGGCAAGAATCTAATATCCTCCAACTCGAACATCCTAGACTCGGGGCAGTAATACTCAAACAAAGGTGGCATGTCCTGACTTCCAAAAGCACGAGCAAGAAGTTTGGTGTTTGATGACTTCATTAAGTCAATGCAATCACCAGCCACAAAAGTATTGATACAACGAGGGGGGGCAGTTGGCCTTGAAAGCAGCTGATTAAATGAAGTGTACTAGATGAGACCATACTCACTGAATAATAACAGTACAAAATGACAGTGGCATTGGGATCTACACTGCGCATGATCAGCCGTCAAGTTGTTTCTTCTAAGGTCAACCGATCCATGTACCTTTTATCCTCATCATAGTGTGTCAAAGCAAATAAGAACAGTCCAGCTGGTCAATGTCCTCACTTTGATATCTGAAATTCAACAGATTAAGACACAATACCACTCTTTAGTTAAATAGCACACTTGCTTTTACTTGAATTCTCCAACTTATCACGATGCCTATATTTGAGATTGCTCACCGCCAAGTCTTCAAGTTAACAGATTACATGCAACATGTTTATTGTGCCTTTCACGGAACAGGGGAAACCTATCACATTGATGAATGTGGCTGCAGCTCTTCTAGTCGACAGGGGATCACTGTTGTGATGTGCTATAGGAAGGAAGGGCACTTGGCTGATGAGAAGAACTTTGGAAGATTACAGACTCGGGTTAGTAGTATTTCAGCGAATCAGAAATCACTCACATATGGTGATAGTGCTGGCAATGCCACACAATCAAACTGGGTCCTTTGGTAGACATTTTGCCAGCATTACACATGCAGGTCCGAGGAGAGGTTGGCAAGCTCAGACACAATGCTGCCAAGGGTATGTTTTCTTGCACGATCCAGCAGCAATTACAATCATGAAACCACCAAGCTAGTCCTTCTATTCCAGCTGCCACCTCTGCCACCAGTTGTGAAACCAAGTCACATCCTAGCAAGAGACACCAACAATGATCCAGGATCAATAGATCCACCAACTCCAAACCCAGTAAAGCAGTCTTGCTGTCCTCATCACATTCCTCGAGCTCTAGACAATCTAGACAGTTGGCTAGACAGTTGGCCAGTCTTGAGCACAGCACCTATATTGGTGAGATTCATATGAGTGAATCTGAATCTGAGAAGCCAAGCCATTTGACTAGTAGAAAGTGTAAAGCAGAGATAATTGGTCTGACTGGAGACTCTGACATGGAGATCGTTGAGAAAGCCAGGTTCAGGAGAAAGATGTAATTTTTGGATCTGGAAAGCATGAAAGAATCAATATATTCCTTGTCTAGCTTGGCCATGTATTTGTTTCGGAAGCGCAACCTAGTCATACCAAATTGGGTGAGAACCAAACAATGACCAAATACACACTTTGTTATGGTCTGCTGCTGACTCACAGTGCAAAGGTCCTGGTCCAGACAATTAGTCTGCCTTTGCTTTTACTTACCTGGATGGGAATATGTTTCCAACTCAATGCTCTCAGTGAACTGTATGGCTCTGTGTTACCATGAACGATGCCTTCACAATGCTGCTGCAGGTGTGTTGTTGGCCCACACAGGATACAATGTCTTACATCTTCCAGATCTTGTATAGCATTGAATACAGGTACACTTTGATTGACAGACCACAATATTTAAGTTTGACTCAGCACTATTGTTTTCCAAATGCCCTTGCAAACACCCCAACATGCCCAGGACCAAAAACACACTTCTCGCAGTCTCACAACATGACTCTTCTGACAGCGAGTCCTCAGCTGACAATGAATCCGAACTCACTGAAGCTGCCATGAAGAAAAATCTTGAGAAATATGCCAAGACCTACCATGAAGGCATCTTTCTCTTGTAGATCTTGGAGTATGATCCCCACTTCACTAAAGGCCGCAATACACCAGAGTTCACGCAGAAGAGGAGTGAAGCAATTAAAAGGTTTCAGCAGACGGTCCTCTTCAAGCACTGCACAGAGCCTGCAGGCGCTGGGAAGGTGAGGAGTCCATTTCATACTGAACCTTTTTTAACTGTTAATGTCAGTATTTCAAGACCAGTCTCAACAACTTTTACAATCACAAACGACAAGACTTCCTCACTAAGAATGGGCCTAAAGCTCAGTCTAGTGGTGTCTCAGTTGACAAGATGCACAAGGAGGTCAAGAAACTACTTGATTTCCAGTCCATTCAGAATCCAAAGGAATTGTTCATTGAGGCCAATCACAAGTCCATCAAAAAGGAGTCTAAACGTCTACAACAGTCCGGCAAATGCAATAATCCAGGAGGTGCTTTTCAGCCATCTGTGGGACACTGCAAATCAAAAGGAGTACCAGGACATAGCCCATCGAGCAGTCGATGTCGCCAAGTACGTGTCTTTTCAAGTTTTCCATTTACTCCTTACCAATCTCCAGAAATCAAGCTCAGTATCATCAAGCCATGACAACCTTTCTCAGTGGCACTAATCAGTCTGGTGCCATTGGTCCAACTGAAACAATCGCTTTCTCTGCTCACTACGATGTGAGCAACGGACAGTTCGTAGTGCATGTGCAAGTGCCCATCTCCTGTTTAATGCTGTCGTCTCATGTTATAGTTAGTCTGGTCGGGCATTCAATGTCAGGAGTCCCTAGCATACTCGAAGACCCTATTCTCACTTCCAAAGTGAAAGAATTTCGGAACCTTTTTGCTGGCTGGGCCAAGAAGCAGATTCCCGGTAAACCTTCCTCTTATTACTTGCAATAATCTGATTCTTCCCAGATCCAGTTCATAGTAGATCTGAGCCAGTCAAGGACATTGATCTCAAAATGCTCACACCAGCTCAAGTTCAGGCTTTTATCAAGGATTATGTTGCCTGTATTTGGCGTATGTCCTCTCCCTAGGTTCTTAGTCAGTGTTGATATATTATACAGCATTGGACACAGCACCATGCCTTCTGGATATCGATAGCCACCTGTTTATTTATTACAATACCAAAAAGTTTTGCCTCCCTTGCAGTCTGGATACAGACGTACTCACATTGGGTGACTTGTACACATTGGCAACATACCTCAAAGAGCACAGCTTCTATTTCAAGGATACCAAAGACCTCCTCACTAGCCTGGCCGTAAACACATTAGATGCTCCGAAACCACCCACAACAAAGACACCAAAGACACCAACCAAGCCAAAGTCTCTGTCATCTTCATCCAGTAACAGTGGACCCTCATGGTCCTCAGTAGATGACATCCACAATGCCCATACTGACACAGTTTTCTGCTCCGATGCAGATGATGAAGCCCAGGAGCCGAACACTGTTCAGAGCTGTTGCACTCCATCAAACTTATCCGACCAAGAAGAAGATCTGCCGGAGACCATCCATAGCTACAAGTCTGTCCCACTCACCAACAATAATGAAACCGCTCCAGTTTCTCCCCTCCAGAACAAGAAGAGAAAATGCTTCCAGTCTCCTCAGCCCAAGCAAACAAAGCAGTAAGTAACACATTAAAGCATTACATCATCTCACATTGCTGCTCAGCTGTCATCTCGAAGACCCCCAGGTCATTATCACCTCAGAAGAATGTGAACGAGAAGTGCCTCAGAATAAGAAAGAGGGCACAAAAGCTTGTGCAAATGTTCTGACACAATGCAGTAAACATGACAGGAATCATCCTCAACCCACATAAGCACTCTTGCCACATTGCTATTGTGCTCAGTCCTTCTTTACAGCACCGGTAACGGACTGACAGGGTGGTGATAAGTGTAAACCAAGGTAATTCAATCACTATATGGTGGTACTTGCTAAGACCTCTCAGTTGGTACTATGAACTTAGAACACCCTTTAAGGAGAAGGCAAAGCCGCCTTCATCCCCTCTGACCCCGACACCCGAGTCACCGCACTGTGAATAAATCATGATTTCCAGTCTAGAGTAGTACATCATCAATATATAACTTGTTCTTCAGATAACCATCATTGATCCGTCACGGTCTGTTTGATTACTTAGCACAACTCACATCTTCTTGTCATTAACAGGCCATATGACCACTCGTAATGCAAGCTTATACTCAGTCCAACCTAGTGGTTATTGTAGGCTTTTGTTTCATTTGCATAGCAACCACTTGCTGAGCAGCCGTATTGTCTTTACAGACCAATAAAAACATCAGGTTTTGCTCACTGGACCAATCTTCCTGCTTGACTTCCATGGTCAAAAAGTGCAAGCAGCCAGTAGACATACACTCGGTGTTAGAAGAGGGAACTCAACTAACAAGCTACTATGGAGTTGAGCAAGTTGCACATATCTGAACTAATGGCGATGGAACTACCACTACTGAACTGCAGCTGTTACTAGACAATCCGATTGCAAGCTTCCCTAACCCTGAAATCCCTGCACCATTCCCTGATGGTTCACCTTACAATTTGAATGATGCTGATGCAAAGCTGATCAATGAGGAGGTCAAGGTCCTAAAATCAAGAGTGCATATTTTATCTATTGATTAAGCTTGAATATGTCACTGATATTGATTCCAGAACTCCGAGATCATGCAACAGTATATAGATAAACAGGAGCAGCTCCTCGAACTGATGTTCGAGTCACAGCACTCACCCAAGATTGGACTTGCATGTCCCTGTGGTCGTGGTTCCCAGTCTACAACTATTTGTGAGACTTGTATCGACCCTTCTGTGCAGTGTGAAGATTGTTTTGTGGAGAGGCATCGCAATCTTCCTGGACATTGGGTCAAAGTCTGGGACGATAAGGGCTTTTACGTCTGTCATGATATATCTTTATTACAAGGAGGCAAGTATGCATTGCATTTAAGACATGAAGGACAGCCATGTCGGAATGCATGCAATGCTTGCTCCTTCACTCTGGTAGACATCACTGGCATTCACCAGACGCGTGTTCAGTACTGTCAATGCGCCCATTCTCTTGACACCAAGCCAGGGCAATACATCAAACAGCTCATGCGCTCGTGAATTTTTCCTGGTAGTATTAAAGACCCAAAGATCGGATACACATTTTCTCTCCTCAAGACTTACAGTACACTGCGTCACCAGGGAAAACTCAGTGCCCATCAATTTGTCAACAGCCTGCATCAGCTAACGGACCCTGTCTTTCCACATAAAGTGGCAGTAAGTTGACTGTTCTGTTACATGCCTCTTCTGATCAACTTTAGGATATTCATGACTCACTACTACGTGCAATACGAATGTGGGACTATCTCACCACTCATAAACAGACTGGTCAGGCTCATTCTCTCAGCAAACACTTTCCACATCGTCCCAAGGATGCATTAGTGGTTTACTGTCCTGCGTGTCCTGAGTGGGGAGTGAATCTGAAACCTGGATGGGAGGATGTGCCTCCATACCTGCGCCATCTCACTCAATTGCGGCTAACAAGTGACAGAAATCACCAATGCAATCAATATGCCAAGAATAGTGATCCCGATGATGTGTCTCTCTACCAGGGACAGTCGTATTATGGTGACGAAGACCATTACTTGAAATATCTCAAGGAATGTCCAAATAAAGTCAAGGTATAAGTAATGTTCACCTGTTTGCTCTGGATACTAAGGCAGTCAACAGAAAGCAATTTGTCACTACATCAAAGCAAGCACCGCAAAAAGTTCCACAACATGTGTCAGTCCAGTGTAGTTCATACTCAATGTGATCATGTATGTGTCCTTGCAGCTGCTGATATGTTACATGGTGAACAGTAAGAACAGTATCAATAAACACTTTTCATCTAACAATTCCTCAAGGTTTGCGATTCATGATTATGCAATTGCTCAAACATTTCTACTCTGTCCTCTCAACCCAAAGAATCGCCCAAAGAATCGCCCCAACATACGACATAGTTTCAACAGTAACTGCAAATACTGTGTGCATTCAGAATCGAGATTCAAAGAACACGTAACTTGATACTTTGGCAGCACTGAAGGCCTGGTCCAGATTATCGCTGAGATGGTCCCAAGCATCCCAGCATTGCATATCAAGGACCACATTGAGAGCTGTTTCATAAAATTTAGTACAGATTATATACCGTGCAGCTGCCACTTCCATGGGGAGACCGCTGAACATTATTGGCCGCATCTGAACCAAATTGGACCGTTTGTCTGCCAACAGAATGGCAGACATCATCAAGATACAATCATCCAATGTCACTCACACTGGAGCTGGGGAAAGACTATCTTGATGAGTGGGTGTTCTATATCTTTATCAGACCATTCTGAAAGTTTGACAGCTGATCAGTTGACTGCGGAACTGGCCCAAGCACGAGAGCTATACCAGGACAAGCGTGATCACTTGAGGGCACTGTCAGAAAGCTTCAGAAAGCGTGCTGTGGAGTGGTCTATGTTGTCGAGGGATCCTACAATCAGCAAGGATTGAAAGCATATCTGGAGTGTGTATATTCAGTCAGCCAAAGGTAAGTCTTATCTTGTTCTCAACCCTTTCTCTCAGATGCTTCGGACTTCTAGTTCCGTCATTAAAAGAGCTGTATGATAAGCTAATGATGGAGGAAGGCATCAAGAACATTGAAAAAGAAAAGCTACTGATGTGTTGACTCACTTTCTTGAAGGAAGGAATGATGCTCCAACATGACCAGTCAGTTCCCTGGTTTATTTTTATTCATAATCTAATAACCACCTAAGACAAGTAATCATTCAAATGATCAAGCTCCAGGAGAAACATCCTCTAGATGATCGGGGCAAAGACATCGAAAAGTATCGACACAAGCTCTCTTATCAGCTCAAGTCCTTTCGTGGCCGGCAAATCACACTGATGCCACTTGTGATTGATTATGTTATACAGGAATCCAAGACACTGAAGCAGCCAGAGGGACAAAAGCTATGGATGCCATCTGACTTCAGTATTGAGGAACACAAGCAGCTGAAAATCGAAAAACTAGCTAAATCGGAGCAGTGTCTTCGAGTCAGGCATGCATATGATTGCATAATGAAGGTGCAATGGCGGGTGAAGGAGATTGGCACAGTGAAGACTGACAAGGAAAAAATGACTGACAACAGAAGCAAAACACAAGGACCACTGATCGACTCAACACTCTGTTCAATGCACGAGATCTCACAATTGCTGAATACAATGCAAATCGAGAAGTGCTCATCGCATTACAATATGTTGATGATGCACTATCACCATTGATGCTGAAGGACACGTTCCACAAGAACACTTTTCTACCACGTGTTATAGGTGACTCAAGAGCGATGGATGGCAGCCTTTGGGGAAGAAAGACTGGTCAATCAAGTAAACGAATCAAACTGAGTGACAATGATGAAAGGGTTGTCGAGCAGGATAACAAGGACAATGAAGGTAAGCACTGATTAGCCTTTGGAGGGCTTCAAGAGTCATCTTTGCTAACAACACAACTTTAGCTTATTCTGGGACACAGATGACTCAACGAAAGAAGGGGAAAGCCAAGATGAAAGTGAAAAAGGATGATACCATGCACCAAGACATCAGCACTTCTACCAAGAACTCTGACATTGTAGAAATTGCTGATGGCTGGATTTGGTTGTTAGGGAGAAATAAGTCAATGAGTCAAGAAGAGCTCGCTCAATGGGAGAGTGAAGGTGAAGTCTGATTTTCAACCATTCTTCATGCCATTTGACTTTATATACCAGCTGATAGGGTTTAATGGTTCCATGCTGAAGCAGAATTCTACTGTTGGATGGAGCAATATGAATCCAAGCATGCAGAGCTTAACTGTTCAATCGGATTCTTCTGGTATAATGCTGATGCCTGGATGAAGTCTGCTGATGAGCAAGGTTGTCATGGAAAGGCGGCATATGCTCGCAGAACATCAGCCATATATGGCCAGCTGGCAAAAGATGGCCAAATAAGGCTAAACAAGGAGGGTGAGGTGGGTTTTGTTAAAGCACTTGCATCTCCAAAGGGGGGCAGGCACTGAAGAGCCCGCCATATAACTGCACCTGGCCCACCATTTTTGCACACTAGGCATTGGCAGAATTTTGTCCTGGCCTGCCAGGAATGGCTATACAGAACTGTAGATATAGAGAGCAATAATGGTTCAGCAGAACCATTGAGCCTTCGTTCTCTCTAACTCCAGACTGTCACTATGGTGAGTCTCTACTGTTATATGTGTTGGCACCCTACAGTTCTGCTGAACCGTGAAGCCTTGATTCAGCTCAGTTCAACTGCAGACTGTGATTATGGTGAGTCTCTACTGTTATATGTGTTGCTACCTTACAGTTCTGCTGAACTGTTGGGCCTTCATTCAGCTCTGTTCAGCTGTAGACTTTGACTATGGTGAGTCTCTACTGTTGAATGCACAAGTTGTACAGAACTGTTGGGACATTGTACAGTTTTACACAACTGAAGACTCCAAAATTGTTGCCAAAAAAGTCAACAGCATGAATAGACACCTGCAACTTAGAGAACACTTTTCTACTGAATTTACCAACTGAGCTATAGGACTATAATTAACTGCACTGTAACAGTTCTTCAGGACTGTAGAATACCTCAATGGTACGGTGTAACCACAAGGCAGTAATACATATCATGGTAGAGACTCACCATAGTCACAGTCTACAGCTGAACAGAGCTGAATGAAGGCTCAACAGTCCAGCAGAACTGTAAGGCAGTAACACCTATAATGGTAGAGACTCACCATAGTAACAGTCTACAGTTGATCAGAACTGAATGAAGGCCTATATGTACAGTTCTGTATACCTGTTAAGCCCTGTATAGTCACTGAGAACCATTCCTGGCTGGCCAGGACAAAATCCTGCCAATGCCTAGTGTGCAAAACTGGCAGGCCAGGTGCAGTTATATGGCAGGCCACTCAAGTGTTATCTGCCAAATGGGGGAGAGTTCCCTGCAGCTGTAGTAAAGTGGCATAGAGAGGAGACAAGGTGGATGGAAGAAATGGTGTGTATACAGCAATCTAAACAGCTAGCGCTGATGGTCTATAGGGCATTCATTGGGCTTATTTGGTAGGTTGATTAGACATTGTGCAGAATTGTCACTTAGTGCATATAGGATTTCTGAATGTTTATATCATTGCTTGTACTTGTAATTATCACTAATGGCCTTGTGCGATCAAAACAATAACTTTGTTGAATGACACGTGATCAAAACATTTGTCCTTCATCGCTGACACCCACTATTGCCACTATTGCCACTCAGTGCAGGCTTCTGGGCCATGGCCGACACATGTGGCATAGATCTTGCATAGATCATACTTGAAGCTCCATTGCAAAGGTCAGATGTTATTATTCAGGTAGTTGATTGATTTAAACTCGGACTGGGTTGATAACAGGCGTTGATTGTGGCAGATCGGCCATATCTGACTGGCCATCAGGGTCCTCGGCCTGATGAGTGGCCAGATATGGCTTGCATAGGGTAATGAATGTTGTTCCAAAGTCACCGCATACCATGACACCTTACAAACTTGAGAGGTCGTGATTTGACTCCTCAGACTTAGGCTGTGCAAAACTCAAGTGTATTGAGTTGCTGTACAGTCGAGTCTTCAGTCACTGACTTAAGCTATTGCTCAAGGTGTGGCAACTTGAGTTGTCTGATATATGGGTCACCTTGAGTCAGTCACTTAAGTTTGAGTCACTTAAGTTTGAGTCACTTAAGTTTGAGGTACTTAAGTTTGAGTCACTTAAGTCTGAGTGCCTGAAATCAACACTGAGTTGCATACATGAGTATTACATGACTTAAGTTGAACTTCAGAAAACTGAAGTCAAGAGAGGCTTACCCTATGAAACTTAAGAAAACCTGGTGCCGTTGTTGGGTATTCCATATGCTGGTAATGGATAATTCTTCCTTCTAATTTTCTCTGACTAACCAGTTTACCAAGTTGCCATTCACTTTTGATGATAGGTGTTTCACTCTTGCTCATCACTGTTTAATTTTGTCATATTGCTAGCTTATCTGGCCAGGAGTCAGTGGGAAGACACAAAGAAACATTCAGTTGGATGCTTGATACTGAATCAAAGCAGTTTGAATGACAGTGGGCTGAAAGTATGTAGAGATTGAGAAAAAACCTTCAAGTGAGTATAGCTTGCCATTCTCAGTTAACCAATCAAAGGCACATGGGACAGTGTGTGATCAACATTGTAGGGCAGACCTCAGCAGGATACTTCTCTACACAATAAGCAACAAGTAAATTAGTTGGCAAGGCTGAGTTTGAAGTATAACCACTTGATGGCAACACTGTGATCACTGAATGGATAAAGTCAATACTGACGAGAGCACAAACTGATGTAAAAGAGCAGTATTAAAATGTTGTGCTACAGACTCAAACTTGCCAAAAACCACAATTTAGGATTCTGAAATACCACCATAACCACTATGCTATGGAGGTATGCATTAACATTATGCTTACCTATGATGATAATGCACAAGTATTTGAAGATGACACAGAAGCTCTGGACAAAACATCTATTATATTGAAGGTGGCACAAGCCATAAAAGCTCAATGTGATTGAGTGACTGATAATAGGCTTACATTTGTATAACACTGTGCTAGAGATTTGAACTTGATGACTCTGGCCCAAGAAAATAGATAGCATCTTACTCTACCAGTAACATACTGTGTTCATTTCAACATGACTTGTCTCCCAATTACTTGATGGCAAGTCCTTTGTGACAGTTGAATAAAAAGTGTAATGCGAGATTCGAACATGATTGTTTTGGCCAAAAGTATGGAGCTCCAAAGAGATGCTGCACCAAATTCAAAAAAGGGCTAGTGTAAGATTTGAACCTGATCATTTTGGAACAAAAACTACTAACTTATGTGATGCTACCCAGTACCCGCTAGGACACGGAGCCATGCAGACTTGGCCCGTTACCAGGTATGTAAGTTGATTGAGTGGAGCTTGTGGTCGCATCTGTGCACACGACACATTCAAATGTTTAGCACAGGAAATACAGAGCATAAACGAAAACCATGCAATTGCAAATGAGTAAATAAAAACCACGAAAGCAACCTGCATACAATAAAATGCATATATGAAGGAATAAAAAAAACCAACTCGACCCAAAAAAATCATAAGAGTGAAGGGGCAAACACAAACAAAAAAGTCTTGGTTATACGCTCCCAGGAGAATACGTGGATGTCCGTATACATATGCTGGAGGAGGGAGAACCTCCACTGGTGGGTTGTATTTGAAGCCTTTCTTAAGCATACTCCCCTGCTTCTCTTTCCCGGAAGACAGAATCGAAAGAGGAGACAAACTTCGTTTCCCCATTCCTGCTCCATAGCCCATAATAAGATGTAGGCGATGAACTCCTCGTCATTGGTGGTGGGAACAGAAACTTTCTTCCTTCAGAGGTAGGACTGGGAACCAAGGGGCTCCCAGAAATCTAAATCATCACATGATGTAGGGAGGTAGGTACCCCCACCGAGCTAGCTTAAAAAGTTTTTTTGCCACATATACAAATGGCTTCCTGGTAGTCTATATCAGTGGATAGAGTACATAAGAGCATCCCAGACCTAATTACCTTGTTAAAAACAATGTTGACCAACCTTGGACCAACCAGGTGGACGCGTACTGGCCATAACAGGCAATGTGAATTTTGGGACTCAGGATTAAGTAATCACACTACTCCCCCGTTGCGGCTGCTTTGCTTGGTTCTTAGATGCAGTTAGACCTTGCATAGTATGAAAAAGGTATGTTATATTTTATACAAAGTATTGACTAAGATGTGACAGAAACAACATCCCAAACATCTTGCTACCAAAGACACCGAAATTTTTACTAGTTGCCCTGATTGCGGAGAGGTTGTTGGATTAGGAAGAGGTGGGGCAAAGACAGGGAATTTGGAGAAGCACAGGGGTAGCCCAAAATGTCAAGCCTCAAAAGCTAAAAAGGAAAAGGCAGAAAAAGCGAAAGCAGCAACAGAAAAACACCAAGCTCACATGAAGAGCTTTTTTCTCCACAAACCAGTTGCTTCTCATGTCCCATCTGCTGTTCAAGAACCCGATACTTACCAGGATGAATGTTAGTATCATCTGGGGTGTCTCAATCCTCCCTTGACCTAGTGGGCCATCCCGATCAGGTGGCTCTTCTGAGTCCCACAGTGGTAGCCGATGATCCGAAGTCTGTTTTGTTGATTCCATATTTGATCAGTGAAGGACTGATGAGAAGTTCACGGACAGGAATTGGACATTCTACAATCAAGTAAATAGTGGTACTCAAAGTAAGACTTTTCACTTACTTTTCACTTACTTTTCACTTACTTTTCACTTACTTTTTACTTACTTTTAATTTTCATTTTTGTCTACTTTTCATCAAAAAGCAAACAAAAAGTAAAAGTAAAAGTAGCTTGAAAAGGAAGTCTGGACATCCTTTTACTTTTTCACATCACTTTTAGTCTACTTTTGGCATTCCTTTTTATCATTACAGTCATGGGAAAAGAGAACTATCCTACTTTTGATCTCCTTTTACTAAAAATTTGAGGAGGGGGGGTTCAAGGTAGCACTTTTCAGCTACTTTTGGATCACTTTTTATTTCACTTTTGAGCCATTTTACTGCCAAAATCATGAAAAGTAGAGAAAAAGTAAGAAAAAGTAACATTGAAAAGTGATGAAAAAGGCTTACCTTGAACACCACTAATGTCAAGCAGTGAGTGTAAGGGAACGGATCAGGAACTAACTGTTGTTGTGGACAAGCACAATGAGAACCTTTCCATCAGCACCAAATTGCAAAGAAGCAATATTGACAGTGGTCATGGGTGTAGAGACACCGTCTACAACATGCTCGACAGAGATACCTTCTTGAAACTCCATGTCGAAAGCAATGAAATGGAGGAAGTGTTCACAAATGAAACACTCCATATCAGTTGACGAGTGCATAACAAGAATCCCAAGATTTTTAACCTTCTTGAGGTCGAAGAGTTTTGCTGCTTTTTGGATGGGAAAGTAAGACAGCTTCATGCTGTATTCAATTGAAAGGACTGCAGAGCCTGATATACAGAGAGCAGGTAAGTTATCAAGTGACACCTTCCAGAGAGGGCTACAAGCATCTTGTAAGACCACCTTTCACATTATAACAGAAGTCGGTTGCCATGGTGTCTAGCTGTCTATCTAACCGTACACTCAAATAGAGAAGCATGACTCAGAAATTGGGTAAAGAACCGGTCATTGGGACAAGGACAGGACATGACATTGTACAGATCTGACAGGGAGGCAGGCACAAGATGGATTTAAATCGAATGGCAAATGCAAAATGGCTAATTTCGCAGAGGTGAAAGACCAAATCCTATAAATAGGACTCAGAAGTATGCACCTGATGACTGGATTTGTGTATGCATGGAAAGAACGCGAAGCGACGGCATAGGGTAGAGATACACATGACGTATATACCAAAAAAGGGAGATCAATCCCATCACATGACTGTTTAGGTAGGCAGGTCCCCAAGTCCGACCTTATTTTGTAAAACAGGATGGTGTGTGGCATTATAATGCCAGGAGCCCCTTGCTGGGAACAGCAACATTGTCAAGGTCTGTAATACCTGTGCACGTGGATCAGCAGAATCCCAAGCACTGTCTGTTCTGCGTGTTCAATGTTGTGATGATGCATATGTTTTGGCCTGGTGCATGGCTGCAGCATTTGGAGGAGGTTGTGCTAAACTTAGAGGGAGGTTATGTGGTGATTTCTGAAGGAGGAATGTAAACAACAAAGACCAGATGCCTGAAAGGCAAGCCAAAACCTATGTTAAACAAGAAAAGATGGCAGCAAGTATGTACCAGTCTGTAGCAGACAACATGGGATTAGGAGAGGGCAGCGCTTGTATCTATCAATTGCATTGTCCCATGCACCAACACCTTCTCCCACTTTGTCTGGCCTTGGGGTATAGTTGGGAGCTGGACTAAAAGAGCTTGCCTGTTCAGGCTTCGTTATTGAGAGATCAGAGGAAGTGTGTAAGACAGTGACTATGTACTCCAGACAATGCATCTGTGGATGGGATGACTTTCTTGTTGGGAAAAGCGAAAACCTGCTGTGAGGTTCTGTCAAGGTACTGCGTCATCAGGAGGAACCCAACAGGTGAGATTAGTCAAATTCTGCAAGGACGAGCCTACATGAGCTTTGAAGCAAGGGTATCTCAGGCTCCCTTGACAGATTCTTCCCGTGCTGCAGAACACTCAGTCAACATGATGTTTGTCGTGGAAAGTGGTGAAGAGTAATAATAATCATGTAAGCATTATGAGTGACCCTTATATGGGCAGAGACTGGCAGCCTGATCAATTCTTACTTGCATTGATTACTATACACAACAATTAAGAATCTCAACATCAGAGCTCTAGTCCAGGCCTAGGCCACTGCATGATGATCCCTGTTTGTCTATTACAGCTGTAAGCCAACTTGAAGCAAGGACTCAGAACACGTATGTCAGCATTCTGCAGCCCAACAGAATCTGGAAGAAAAGAAGGAAGATCTATCAATCAGTGTTTTTCTAGCCTCGTGACTATCCTCCATTCCATAATTCTGCCAAGACCGGTCTCATTCATTGTGATGTTCATACTTCAAGTCCTAATCCTTACAAAACACGGCATGGCATACCTTGTGTCTCATCTAAACAGGGAGACATTGAATCAACTTCATTGCAGTCTTCACAATGCTTGGCCCACTTTGGGGATTGACCAAGAGTTTAATTTGATGGGGTCCTGGATGGTAGGGAGGAGAAGAGTAGGATTACTTATGCTTCAAACTGACTCTTTGTTGCAAATGTGATTTTCAACACAATAACTGGGTGGTGAAGGTGATCTTTGAGTCACTCAAAGGATGAATCTGGAGCATGAATGGAGATCAAAACTCATGACTGTACAATCCATTCATTGGAATACCCTGAGCCTCAGTATAGTCTACAGTCAGTCAAAGACATGCATCCAAAGATGTGAGGCCAAAGGCTCAGGTAAGGTAGATGAGACCACAGGTTGAAAAGTGGAGAGTACACCCATTTATGCCATATCAGAACTTGGCTCATCAAGATACTCTCTGGGCCTGGTGCTCCATATGCTGGCAGTGGATCTTTCTTCCTTCTAACTGGTTTACCAAGTTGCCATTCACTTTTGATGATAGGTGTTTCACTCTTGTTTGATTTTTGTCATATTGCTAGCTTATCTGGCCAGGAGTCAGTGGGAAGTCACAAAGAAACATTAAGCTAAATGCTTGATCCTGAACCAAGGCAGTTTGAATGACAGTGGGCTGAAAGTATGTAGAGATTGAGAAGAAACCTTCAAGTGAGTATAGCTTGCCATTCTCAGTTAACCAATCAAAGGTACATGGGACAGTGTGTGATCAAAATTGTAGGACAGACCTCAGCAGGATACTTATCTACTATCTCAACACAATAAGCAACAAGTAAATTAGTTGGCAAGGCTGAGTTCAGAGTATAACCACTTGATGGCAACACTGTGATCACCAAACGGATAAAGTTGATACTGAAGAGAGCACAAACTGATGTAAAAGAGCAGTATTAAAATGTTGTGCTACAGACTTGAACTTGATGAATCAGCCCAAAAACTACAGTTTAGGATTCTGAGATACCAGCATAACCACTATGCTATGGAGGTATGCATTAACATTGTGCTTACCTATGATGATAACACACAAGTATTTGAAGATCTCTAGACAAAACATCAATTATATTGAAGGTGGCACAAGCCATAAAAGCTCAGCATAATTGAGTGACAAGTAATAGGATTACACTTGTAAAACACTGCACTAGAGAGTTGAACTTGATGACTCAGCCCAAGAAAATAGATAGCCAGTACCCTCATCCACCAGTATAGCAACTACACTACAGAGGTACATGTAGAGTGCTGCTTACTTGTGATGATATGCACAGGCATAAGAAACTAGACAAGCATCTACATGTATTGTTCACATACTGTGTTCTGAAAACATTTTTCAACAATACTATACGAGATGCATCATTAGACCAAACATCTCCGGATTACTCGGTGGCAAGTCCTTTGTGACAGTTTAATAAAAAGTCTAATGCGAGATTCAAACATGATTGTTTTGGCCAAAAGTACGGAGCTCCAAAGAAATGCTGCTACGAATTAAAAAAGGGCTAGTGTAAGATTCGAACATGATCATTTTGGACAAAAAGCTGGAAGGTGGTTCAATGACACAGTACCCACTAGGCTAGGGAGCCACAGATGTTTCACTCGTTACCAGGCATGTGAGCCGATGTTGCACAAAATTATGCACACAACACATTCAAATGTGTAGCACAAGTGTGATCAGAGCATAAACGAAACCATGCAATTGCAAATGAGTAAATAAAACCATGAAAGCAACCTGCATACAATAAAATGCATATATGAAGGAGTAAAGAAAAAACCAACTTGACCCAAGAAAATGCATAATGGTCATAAGTAGTAGTAAGCAGCAAAGGGGGAAACACAATTTATACGTTCCCAGGAGAATACAGATCTGAATGTGGATGTCCGTATACAGGAGGGAGAACCTCCACCAATGGGTTGTATTCAAATGCTTTCTTGAACATACTCCCCCACTTCTCTTTCCCTGAAGAAGACAGAATTGAAAGAGGAGACAAACTTCATTTCCGCATTTCTGCTCCATACCCCATACCATAATAAGATGTAGGCAATGAACTCAGACGTAGGCAATGAATTCCTCATCATTGGTGGCAATAGGAACTTTCTTCCTTCAGAGGTAGGACTGGGAACAGCAACATTGTCAAGGTCTGTAATACCTGTGCATGTGGATCAGCAAAATCCCAAGCACCGTCTGTTCTGCATGTTCAATGTTGCGATGTGTATGTTTTGGCAGCTGAAGCGTTTTGGAGGAGGGTGTGCTGAACTTAGAGGGGGATTATGTGGTGGTTTCTGAAGGAGAAATGTAAGGAAATGACAAAGCCAGAAGCCTGAAAGACAAGCTGAAACCTATGTCAAACAAGAAAAGATGGCAGCAAGTAAGTACCAGTCTGTAGTGGGCGACGTGGGATTGGGAGAAGGCAGCGCTTGTATCTATCAATTGCATCGCCCCATGCACCAACACCTTCTCCCACTTTGTCTGGCCTCAGGGTAATAGTTGGGAGCCAGACTAAAAGAGTTTGCCTTTTCAAGTTTCGTCATTGAGAGAATCAGAAGAAGCCATGCAACAGTGTAAGACGTGAATATGTACTCCAGACAATACATCTGTCGATGGGGTAATTTTCAGGTTTGCATTTGGTCAAGGTACTGCATCATCAGGAGGAACCCAACAGGTGAGATTGGTCCAGTTCTGCAAGGACGAGCCTATATGAACTTTGAAGCAAGGGTACCTCAGGCTCCCTTGACAGATTCTGCCCACACTCAGTCAACCAAGGGGGCTCTGGAAAGGAAAAAAAGAACTGCACGTCGATTAAGTTTTCAAGGGCCTTGGGCTGGGACCTACCTACCTTAAGATCACGTGATCTGCCTAAAATAGGCTCTGCCCCTGCTCGATGCTGCCCCTGCAGTTACAATCAGCTCAGTTCATTTAGATACAATAGCAATATAGTCTATACAGTGTATATGATACTTTCAAGACTGTTGTAAGTGTTTATTGGTATCAGAGTCTTCACAGCCATCGCACCAGTGTATGCTTACTTAATCTGTTTCAGAATGTCTCAGAATGTCTTTGGAATGTCTCGGACAGTGGGTAGAACAATAGAATTGAATTGGAGTCCCTTCCTGACTATTCAGTAATGCAATCCAGCTCACTGGAGGTGCAGGATGCAGAAACTTAAGGTATGTGGAGAAGACTTTTAAGGACCTACCTGACGGACCTACCTACCTACGTCCGGTTCGGGATTTCCGGTCTGGAGGCCCCTTGCAGTCAACACGATGTTGTCATGGACAAGTCATGGAAAGTGGCAAAGAGTAACAATCATGTAAGTGTTTTGAGTGATGATACACCTTACAGAGACACCTGATCAATTCTTGCTTGCAATGATTACAATTAAGGATCTCAAGCATCAGAGCTTTAGCCTGGGCCTGAGCCACTACATGGCACTTGACACATTGAATGAAGTCACTTTGTCAGTCCACAGGAGCACACGACAGTGGACTTACACCCGTTTGGCCAGCCCATATGCCACATATGTATGCCTGATTCCTCCACAGTTTCCAGCTTCAGAGATTGGGGCACTAGTACATCGTTGGTCATGATGCCGTTACTTTCAGAAGGATATTAAAAGCTTCTTTGCTAAGAAAAAAGCCCCTTGCTTTAGGAAGGTGCAACAGTCACAGGGCCAAGATGATCACCTCAGTCAATGAACTAGGGCTTCAAACTGTCCTGTATACTGGAGACGGCCGTCCCATATATGGTGGATCCCCATATGGAAGTTCCGAAGATATGGGCCAGGACTGAACATACCTGTATCCCATACTGTATCGTCCCGTATACCCATAATTACTGGTACAAATTCAGCATTGTAGCGGTTCTAGTGGTCTGTACTTACTTTGGTATGAATGAAATGAACCATTCTGAGGTGATGCCTGCAAAACAAGTCAGAAAATTGGGCTATACAACAAGTTGAACCCTACCCATATTAAATACGGCCGTACTCCAGGCTTCCAAAAGCGGAAACGGTACGGGTACCGTCCAGTATTTATGGTCCTGTACAACCGTACCTTTATGGGTACGGTTTGAAGCCCTACAATGAACACCCCCTGTCACATGTAACATGGGCTGATCATTCCATCGAAATGATACAGTATCTCAACACAATGAGCAATGAGCTGGCAGTTCAGAGTATAGTCACTACTTGATGGCACCCCTGTGATCACTTAATTGAGTGAAAAGTCAACATTGAAGGTGGCACAGGCCATAATAGGGCTTGAAACTGTCCCATATAGGCAACCCAGTATAGAAAAATCATTGATACGGGACGGCTGACAAAGCACCAGTAACCCGTATCGTCCAGTACAGTAACCCATAAAAACGGCGGTCAAACAGGGATACGTGGTGATACGCAATGCATATTTGTATCTAGATTTGTTTATAAATGGAGTAAATATCATTTAGAAACTAATTTGATGGCCCAATCCTCAGCAATCGTACACCCAGTATCTACCTGTACACAATACGGCCATACAGTGGCCATCAAAATCTTGAAACGATACGGGTACCATCCAGTATTGATGGTCCCATATCACCGTACATGTATGGGTATGGTTTCAAGCCCTAGGCCATAAAGCTTAACATAATTGAGGGATGTAATGTATAGGGTAGGATTAAAACGCTGCGCTAGAGATTCGAACTTGATGACTCAGCCAAAAAAGGATTTAGCGGAGCGAATTGCATCCACATAACCCCCACACTATAGAGGTATGCATAACAGAATGTATACCTGTGATGATAACAGGCATTTAAAGATAGGAAAGCAGCTCTAGAGAAAATATCTATCCTTCTTCAGAGATGAGGCCTTGGTATGTACTTGTTTGTAAACTGATAAGTAAGATGCATGATTAGACCAAACATCTCCAGACAACTCGTTGGCAAGTCCTTTGTGCGAGTTAAATTGAGTAAAAAGGCTGTGAGATTCAAACATCAATGTTTTTGGCCAAAAGCATGGAAGATGCTGCACCAAATTTGAAAACAGGGCTAGTGCAAGATTTGAACATTATCATTTTGAAAAATCCTACAAACCACCTTATATGACCCTGTGCAGCCACTAAGCTATGGAGCCACTGATATGCTGATCGCTGCCAGGTATCTGAGTTGATGGATTGGAGGCTTGCGGTCATGCAAATTAATATCAGCACAGGTGACACACAGGTTGACAGAGCACATTCCTGCTCCATACCCCGTACCATAACCATAATAAGACATAGGTGATGAACTCCTCATCATTGGTGGTGGTGGCAGTGGGAACAGAAACTTTCTTCCTTCAGAGGTGACAATGTTGGTGATAGCAGTTGGGGTAAATGGTGCATGTGGATCAGCAAAATCCCAAGCACCGTCTGTTCTGTGTGTTCAATATTGCAATGTGTATGTTTTAGCCTGGTGTGTGGCTGAAGTGTTTTGGAGGAGGGTGTGCTAAACTTAGAATGAGGTTATGTGGTTTCTGAAGGAGGAATGTAAGGAAATGACAAAATTGAAAGACCAGAAGCTTGAAAGACAAGCTGAAACTATGTCAAACAAGAAAAGATGGCAGCAAGTATGTACCAGTCTGGAGCGGGCAACGTGGGATTAGGAGAAGGCAGTGCTTATCTATCAATTGCATTGCCCCATGTACTCACACCTTCTCCCACTTCGTCTGGCCTCGGGGTATAGTTGGGAACCGGACTAAAAGAGCTTGCCTGTTCAAGTTTTGTCATTGAGAGGATCAGAGGAAGCGTGTAAGACAGGTGACTATGTACTCCAGACAATGCATCCATTGATGGGACAACTTTCTTGTTGGGAAAAGCGAAAACCTGCTGTGAGGTTTGCATTCTGTCAAGGTACTGTGTCATCAGGAGGAACCCAATGGGTGAGATTAGTTGAATTCTGCAAGAATGAGCCTACATGAGCTTTGAAGCAAGGGTACCTCAGGCTCCCTTGACAGACTCTGCCCATGCTGCAGAACACTCAGTCAACACGATGTTTGGAAAGTGGCAAAGAGTAATAACAATCACATAAGTGTTTTGAGTGACCCTTATATGGGCAGACTGGTGCAAGGGGGGTGCAGCATTGTGAATGTTACAGACATGAAAGCCACTGAATCAGCAATAGAAACTCAAAATTAGGCTCCTAATTCTCCACATACAGCTACTGTACCATTTTGAGCTGTTCAGCAGGTCACATGTTACACTCAAAATAGTTTGCCAAAATTTCATGGTGGTCACAGGTCACAAAGGGATCTGCCAGATAGTCCAGATAAGTGGTCACAATTATATATCTGCTCCATTGCAGCAGAAAACAATGGCAGTAACTCTTCAAATGTCTGTGCATTTGCTTGCAATCAATCTGACAGGCTATGATTGCACCACGTTTGCTTCCGTTCTCTCCCATTGTGCACAAACACTATCTGTTCACATCTTGTAGGTGCACATTTTTACTCTGAAATATAGGAAGTTTTATCTTTATAGCTGCTGAAATTTTAGGCAGGTCACAGGTGACAAGCCTATCTGCCAG
>QLOY01002330.1:0-19486 GCA_003313965.1 Megacollybia marginata
ACAAATACTGATGTGAAATGTGTGGTAGCAAGAGAATGGAGTCAAAATGTGATGTAGAGTAGTGCATTGGATTGTTGGGTATTTGAAAGAGGTAAGCATAGTCATAGGCATATTGAGATATCTAAAGGTAGTCAGTATTAACATGAAATAATGAGCAGTATGAACAAAAGGTGAGAAGGAGGGGTTGATGACCAGTGGGTCATCCCACCCTACTACACCGGCAGTCACTCAGCCGCGTCATCCTCTAACACCCCCCCTTGACCATGGTTGAGTCTCAACAGCTTAACCCAGCGTTGATGAAGTACTTGTCCAAGCGGTTTAGTGAAAAGATCGGCAATATTGGAATGGTTAGGGATATGAATAACATCAATGATCCGTTTATTGACACAGTCACGAATAAAGTGGTACCGAATTGCGATGTGTTTCATCTTGGTATGACCGTGTGGATTGTGGCTGCAGCTAACAGTGCCTTGATTGTCGCAGAATAGAGTGGTCACCATGGTTTGTGGATAACCGAGTTCGAGAAAAAGATTCCTAAACCAGAGTACATCACGGGCACAATGGCTTGTGGATACGTATTCGGCTTCACATGAAGAGAGTGCAACAATAAGTTGTTGCTTCGAACTCCAGGCTAGAGGTGAATCACCAAGTAGGATGACGAATCCTGAAATGGATTTTCGGTATTCGCCCATGCCCCAATCCGAATCGGATAAGGCTTGGAATAAAGGATATGGTGCATCGACCTGACCGAGTAAGATACCATGGGCTGAAGTGCCTCGTAAATATCACAGAAGGTGTTTTGCAGCTAAAATATGTGCTTTGCTGAAGTTGGACATGAATTTGGCCAATTCCCGAACTGTATAGGCAATGTCGGGTCGGGTGCATGTTGCCAAATACATGCATTTCCCCACAATGAAGCAGTATGGAAACGATGATCGTTTTCTTTGTCTGATTTGGGGCAATCATCGGCACTGAGTCGTGTATTGGAATGCATCGGAGTAGTGACAGAGTTGCATGCCTCCATTCCAGCATCTCGAAGAATCGAAAGAGTGTATGATTCTTGGTGAACTTTTATAGAACGTCGTGAGCGCCAGCGAATGATGGAACAGCCAAGATGAAAATTGACATTGGTATTGTCTGTTATCTTGTAGAATCCTGCCAGTTTTGAGACCACGTCATCAGATTCGGCTTTTGATGTGGAGGCAATGAGCATATCATCAACACTAGTAGTTGATATCGATTTCTCTGATGCAGATTGACGTACATGCACACTCCAGTCTGATTCTGTTTGCTTGAAGCTGATTTTATTGAATTTCTTGTCCAAATCGAGATACCATTGCCTTCCTGCCTGTTTCAGTCCATAGAGACCACGATGGAGGCGCCAAAACCCTTGACCCAAAATTTCAGGTTTGCGCATATAAATCTCTTCCTCCAATGGTCCATTAAGGAATGCTGTTTTGACATCGACTTGGCATAACTCCCAGTCATTGTTGGCAGCCAGGGTAAGTAAAGTACGAATAGATTCCCAGCGGGCTGTAGGTGCAAAGGTATATGTGAAGTCCTGGCTGGGAATCATTGTGTATCCTTTTGCAACCAATCGAGCTTTGAATCGTGATGAGTCTGTCTTTATCGTGTTTGATGTGAAGAACCCATTTCGAATCCACTGCTTTCCGTCCTGGAGGTAACTCATCAACATCTTCATAAACACCCTTTGCCTTCAGCGCTTCAAGCTCCTCGTAAATTGCTGCCAGCCATTCGGTCCAGTACACAGATAGTTTAGCTTCATGGATAGACTTGGGATCCTTGGCATTAGCATCATTGATGGGTTCGGTTAAAGTGGTGTTAACAGATGCTTCAAATTCGGTCATGATACCCGTGAATGTAGGGAACTCGTCTTTGGTGAGTTCAACTTCAAGCTCTAGTTCTCCTTGAGACACGAGCATCAGAAGCCCCCCTTCAGAGTCCGAGGAACCGGCATGGTCCAACAGGTGAGCCAGCGAGATCCGTTGAGTAGCAATACGTTCAGACCAACGCGGTGTAGCAGATGGTATGGAATGCTCGGGGGTGTAGGAGTTGTCAGCAATAGACGTTGAATTATTGTCAATAGTCATGCGAGTATCATCAATCGGCCAATGACCAATTTCAGGTTCAGAGGCACTACATGTTAATCAGCTTTAAGCTGGCATAGACGGCATACAACGTACACCTCTCTTTGTGGGTCAGAGCCCGATATTTCCACATTATTATGCTCAGAGATACTAATAGATAATCAGCTTATAGCTGGCAATACGGTATACCACATACACCTTGGGTTTTGGGTCAATGCCCGGCATAACATCAATACGATGTGATATTGACCCAAACTGGGTTGTGGCATCAAAAGGAATATCATCCCACAATGGACCGGAATGAATGAGAGGTTCAACTTTGACCTCAGGTAGTCCATGAAATATAACATCTCAACGAACCAGAACTGTTCGCGAAGCAGGGAACCAAATGAGGTAACCCTTGAAATCTCGAGCGTAGCCTAGAAATCGGCCTTCTTCACCTCGAGGTTCAAATTTGGTGAGAGAATCGGAGTTGAGACAGCGGGAAGTAACTATGCACCCAAAGGGACACAAATGCGCAATGTCAGGCTTCTTTTTCATCAGAAGCTCAAATGGTGTAGTTTTCGAATTGATAGCCAAGTGTGGCACTCGGACTTTAATGTGGACAGCTGCCAGAGCTGCAAATGGCCAGAAGAAATCTGGCATGTCACCGTCCAGAAGCATCGCTCATGACATGGAACCGATGGTCCATTCAGAAACCCCGTTTTGAGGTGATGCATCAGGTACAATCTTTTCGTAAGAAATACCATTTGCTTTGCAATAATCCTCAAACATCCCATGGATGTACTTGGGAGCGTTGTCGCAGTGCAAGAAGACGATGGTGATGCCCAAAAACTTTTCTACAGCCATTCGGAATTCAATGAACACTTTGAGGACCTCGGAACGCCTTTTAAGGAAATAAATGAAGATGAATCGGGAATAATCATCAATGAAGAGAGCGAAATAACGGTAACCACCATAGCCAAGTGGTAGTTTGCCGCAAATATCGGTATGAATTCGATAGAGAGGGCGCTCAGCACGGGTATGAGAAACTTTGGGGAATGGTAGACGCTTTATGTTGGCCAGCGCACAGATGCGACAGTGAGGGATCCGTGTATCATCCCAAATGAGGCCTGTAGTCACATTCTTTAGCCCTTTTATGTCTATATGACCCATTAGACGGTGTAAAAACCCGACCGGTCAACATCACTATTGAATGATCTTAGAGTGGCTGCCATCTCGTCACCTGCTTGAATACGGTCGATTAACGGGCATGGTTGGATTCTATTAAGGAGTGGTGTTGAAGAAGAGAAGGTTGGTCCAAGTGGGGACCGAGGTCTGAATGGTCGGGCTGAAGGAAGGGATATAAGGGAGGAAGGGGATAGTGCAATGTTTGGGGCTTTTGGAAGTTCTCTGGTACTCTGGAAATGTCAGTAAAATACTCTAAATCTCACTCTGGTCGTGCCCGAATGAATCCTCTTCAAACGGGTGTGCTCTGGGCTTGGGCTCGCTCTTGGCTCTGAATCAGGATTGATTGGTCATGTGACAAGTTACAAAAGCGGTACTAAGTCCATACAAATGTTCATATCAATGAAAATAATGAGATAAAAGCCTTCCTAGACCTCTGAGAACATCTACCGGCATACCACCAGGCTTGAACCACATCACTGTGAGGGTGGTCAGTCCTCAATCACACTTGCTCAAGGTGTGTATGATGATCGGGTGGTGCAGGTATCTGGAATCATCAGTTTCAGTTGGCATGGTAGGTAGTGAGTATCAAAAGGAAGGAGTATAGTAGAAAATTGAGTATCAAAAGTATTTGATGATGGGGTAAATATCAACATGAGTTGGGTGGTGGTGATAGAATAAGGTTGAATTGTGATCTGTGAAGTTAGCATAGATAATCGGATGTTGAGAAGGGGTAAGCATAGTTGAAGGCATACTTGAAGCATCTAGAAATAGTCAGTATTAACAAGGTATAATGTGAATCAAGGTTTGAAGAGGCTGAAGAAGGGGTGACGACCAATAGGTCACACCACCCTTCCACAGTGTCGTCGCAACAGGTGGAACAGGAAGCGGGATAAGATCGAGTTTATAGAGATCATTCCATAATGCTCCATGACCGATAACAGCATTGGACTTCAGTAAGGAGATTTCACCCTTGAAAATCCAAGTGGCTATTCCTTTCTTGTCGAGCTCCGAACCCGAAATCAAGTTAACGCGTGCAGAGGGGACGTGTAGAATGTTGTTGAGGAGAACTAAAGTTTCCCTTCCATTGACTTTCGTCCGTAATTTGACCAAACCTCTCCCTGGTGCTGTTGCAGACAGTTGACTGTCGAAACCGTTGACGCGAATAGGATTCTGAAGAGTTTCATAGGAGTGGAAAAGATTTCGGTTGTAAAATACATGTCTGGTGGCACCTGTGTCGTAAAACATCGCAGTTTGCTTGGCAATCGTGGTGTTAAAAACTGTGGGAGAACACCGACAGACTGTATCCGAATCCTGGGCAGGAGGGACGCAGGTATTGAGAATAAGTTCGGAAACTGAATCTTGTGCGAGATTTGCATGAACAGTTGCAGTACTGTCAGCAGAATCGATCACATCAAATTGAGAACGCGACAGAGTTGTTGTAGTTACGTTGTAGGCAGTGGATGTGGAGGTAGAGGGAGTTGGTCTAGAGTTTGAGTTGGAGCTGGAATACAATGGCAGATTCTGATTTGGTTGACGGAACTGGTGACTGCTGGTTTTTGTGATTTCATCTTCTTGTTGAATTCTAGCTCATTCATTAGGTGGCAAATGAACAATTTTGGATCCTCTGAACCAGTCTGGGTATTGCCCTTGCTTACCTCCTTTGTAAGCAAAACAGTCCTTGCGCAAATGTCCTACAGGTATCTCGCAGAAGTCATTGTTGCATATTGGACGAGAAGTAGGTTGCGTATATTGTTCGCGTGGGCGTTTGCCATTGAAGGGGGCCGAGTAAGCAACAATCGCCTCTCCGCTGTGACCACGAGGTCGTTTCGGACCAGTGTTGCCAAATTTGGTGTTAAACTCTGTTCTTGCTGTCATAAGAACTGATGTGCTTGAATCAGGGTTTTGTTGTCTCTCGTCTTCAGCTTTCAAGTGCTCAAGCATGTAATTGGAAGTGAGTGGTTTCTTTGCAAGTTCAGCTTTGGCCATTTCATCTGCTAATTGCGAAGAGGTGTATTGCCATTCACCATCTTTCCGCATCATCATCACTAGATGTCAGGCAAATTCGTGATCAGACATTGATGTCGGATCTGCATCGGTCAGTTCATTATACATGCGCAGCATGTCATCTCGCCATTTGACTGTGTCATATCCTGGAGCTGGAAGGTATGTGAGGATTGTTTGCTTCAATCGTGTAGCCCACATGGAGTTGGTTGGTCGATATTCATTCCGTAAAGCTTCCCAAGCTTGTTTCGCAAAAATGTAGCGCTTCACAAGGTGAATCTTGGACTGGGGAATGGCTTCGACAATAAGTGATAAAGCTTTTGCATTCCCTAGTTTCCATGGACCGGCTTGTTTCTTGGCTTCTTCGACTTCTACTTCGTTGCCAGGGATGGTAACTGTGACATTGTTCCCATTGTCGTCTTTTGCTCTGATCCTCCGTGCTTTCCGCAATTCAGGGATTGGAGGCGGTTCGGATTCTGGCCCTTTGATGTATTTCCACTGGTCGTACGCCTTCATTTTTAGATTCGAATTCGGCATAATTATTGGTTTGGCCATCATCTGTCAGCTTCGTTAACTCGAGTCGAAGCTTCTCAGACGACGTGGTTGTCTCAGGTGTAGTATTGGAGGACATTGAGTTGGAGAGTAATAGGGGTTATGATGTATTGGCGAGTAAGTGATTATTTCTTTACGAATCTGTAGCAGCTTTCAGAATTTGGGGCCCATAACCTGTTAAAGACTGGTATGGGATTTAATTAGTGACATAGATAAAGTTACATACCTGGTACGGGATAAGGAACACTTAGGGGTCCTCCCGTACCCAGGTTACTAATATAGTAATGTCCGGTGGTCACTCAGCCGCATCATCCTCTAACAATTGTGATGTATGATGTAAGTAAGTGCGACTCGGACACTCAGACCTACGTTCATTTACATCAGGTTGACAAGGTACATATGCTCAGCGACAATGATTTTGATCAGTTTGAGCTTGCTGAGAAAACAACCCTAGCTTGCCAGCCAGCAGCTTTCTGCCATGTTAGCATTCATATGTACAGCTACAAATAGTATACAATCAACTATATGCTGTTCTTTCATGATACATCCACCGATGCTGAAGTTATTTTCCCCCTAACTTCTTCTTCGGTGGTGAAGCTTTCTTGCTCTTATTGTCCTTATTACCACCCTGCCCGTCCTTGAACTGTTCCTTCGCTTGCTTTCCGGCCTCTTTAGTAGTTTTTTTAAGTTCCGCCTTTGTTTCCATAGCATCTGAAGCAGAACCTTTAGCGTTGGCAGATGCACCACTAGATTAGATGTCACTTTTGAGTCATTAAAATTGAAAACAGTAGACACATACAAGGTGAGTTTCTTCTCCTTGGCAGTGCCTTTGATCACATTACCGCCATAAGCCCACTTTTGGAATAATAAATTTAGAGGAAAAGTATGTCAATATCAGGACTCACATTTTGAAAGCCTCCATCACCTTCAAGTACAAAATCGCCCTCTCAGAATGTGTAAATCTCATAACTGTCCCATGGTGAGTCTGAGCTATCATTGAGCAATCAAGATCAAACTCACCCAACTGTGGAACTGATTGGGAACTTGACTTTAAGCTCCTGATGCGCATGAGCCCAATCTTTGCCTTCAGTTCCCTTGAATTTTTTGGTGTGTTTTGAGCACACAACTATACAGTTCCATCCAGGATGTTTTTCTAGTGTTTGTTGGACAACATCTTGGGTGAATGCTCCTCTGTAGAGTAATCAGTCGGAGTTTGATATTCAGATGGATTTGACATGAACCGTTTCAAGGCATCTTTATGCTCAGCATTTCCTATAGCTTTGAGAACTTTAGAGAATATTTTGACTGCAGTCTTTACGACAGTCAAAGCAGCCTGGGAAACATGAGGTATGAACAGGTAGCTATGTAGGAAGTAGAACTTACACTTTCTATCTGACCAAAAACAGGAACCGCATTTGCAGCAACGGAAGCAGCGGTAAGTCCGATCCCGACTTTATCAAGAACATCTCCTGCTTTCTTAGCCTGTCTGCCTTTGCTGTCATCTTGGGTTTCGAGACGAACTATCTCCACCAAGTCCTGTCTTCTCTCGAGCTGGTCGTCATCGATGTCAGTTCTGATCTGGAGGAAGCTTATAGGAATGTCGATGTATCCTCTTGATTCGAGGATTTCAAGCTCGAGGTGGCCAGGATGTGCGTATATGGTTGTCGTAAACGTAAATAGGAGAGACAGCGTAAGGACGGAAAAATATTTCATAATGAAGGAATAAGATGATAAGGGGAAAACCAGTCCAGCTGGTTGATGAATGATGAGGGAGGCCTGCTCAAGGAAAACTTCGACTGGACAGGTTGCGCTTTTATAATCATTGCGTTATGGTTCATTCCTGATCTGACACCATCCGCATGGACAGCCCGCTTAATCTCTGAGTTGCCACAGGTTGCCGCTCTTGGTTGGCTCGGCCATGGTAGGAGGGTTCCAAAGTGGCTGTTCAACAAAAGCGGAACAGCAGTACTAGCTAGTGCCAGCCGGGATGGCTAGCTGATGCCGGGATCATGGTAATGTACCAAAACAGGTGATATAATCAGCGCCATCCAGGTTTCTCGGGAGACTACTGATGCGCTCGGGTCTTGGCTCGGGTGAGATCCTCCAATGCATGTGCACTGTACACTGCATCTCAATGATGGCATTCCGATTAGTTCATCTGTACAAGATGAATTGATGTAGTCAGAAGTGGTGAAGAAATTCCTTCGGTGGGCAAAGCTGCTGTCTCTTATTATCACCAATTGAGCCTCCGAGATTTCTTGATATATTGAGATGAGAGGTACATAGTCTAACAGTTGCCCGGAGCTTCCGGGTCAAATTCGGCAGTGCCGAATTCGGGACTTCAAAGGTAGCACATTAATATGATTCATAATCACTGAAGGCCTGCTACCTGTTATCTGACAGTGTAACATATTCAAGCATATTTTAACGTCTACAAATACATCACTCTGTTCCTAGCCAGCAAGCGCTGTAACATCCTGCACCGTTCACTCAGGTGAAATTGGTGTCGAGAAGACTATTCAAGACTGTATCCATCCCCCCATTCTTCCGGCAATAAAACAATGTCCCCGTAATGTCATTAACCTGTCTTTTGTGCAAGGGGCAGTTAATTCGGGATGATGCACCTCTGGCACTAGTATAAGTCAACCCCAGTGAAAATCCTATCGTGGTTTGCCAGCTTCTGTTGGCTTTTGTCAACTCACCTAAGGTGTGCTGGCAGAAGTCGACAGAAGCTGGCCTGTGTCGGATACTTGGACTCTTTTCCATCGTTTGCCAACCTCAGTCGTTGTTTGTCAGCCTCAGCCGTCCTATATCAACATCTCTACCTATATGGCTATAATTGTAATCCATAGAATATTGCTGTATTCATATTATACGACTACAACGAATCATTGACTACTCTTCTCCCTAGCTCCTGCGTGTACTCCCCTCCCCTAATCTTCGTAAGTCTCTTCAGGCTGCAAACTCTTCTTCTTTCTGTTGTAGGCCTTGCACAAACACAGAAGACCTATCCAACAGTAGAATATAGGAAATACGAACCAAAGGAGCACATTGATAATGGGTGCTGGGAGACAACTTGTGAATAGTGTGAGAGGGGTGGCGACCATAGAACACGGGGATAAAACAGGCTAGGAAGAGTAAGTACTTAAGCGTTGTAAGGAAAGAAGACTTATATTTCAACCCTGAAGAAACTGCGAGTATAGTGTTGTTTCTGGAGAGATAGGAGAGAAAATACGGAACTAAAAGAACTCACCTTGTCATGGTGTACTTGTCGCTTTTGTTGTTATTAGAGCTCCTCGAATAGTGCTTGTCGTTGTTATGGCTTGTCTCATCACAGTTGTGCTCTGTCCCATTGTCGTTGTCAATAAGCCGAGTCAGAAAGATGGGACTTATCAATAAAATCACCTGAGAGACTGGGCAGGACAAGGGGTAGCGGTCGTTGTCATCGTTGGCCTCGTCGTTGAGCTTGTCGTTGCATGTTGGAATGGGAGATGGTGGTGGTACGAGTTTAAGAAGCAAATTGATCACATGATGCACACGGAAAGAATTTGGCCTAAGTCCTTGAGGGTATATCAGTGTATATATTAGAAAAGACTATTAGATAGCTATACAAGACCTATACTAACTAGAGCCGACTTGTGGTTGATAGGTGTTGGCAAAAGCCGGCCAGCTGGACCTTGGTTGACAGGCGTCGACCAAAGCCGGCAAACCACGTAAGGATTTTCACTGGGAGTCAACCTGTAGCCCAACATTCCAAGTCGGGCGGTGCAGTCGATCTGATGGCCATTTGACTCGTACTTTTATATTTGCTGCAACACATACCTTGCCTTCTCCATCTTCTCGAATAACATTACGAATGTGGTTTGCCGGATCCATGGCAAAAACAATAGTTGGACCAAACCACCAGCACAGAGGCAGATGAGGGAGGCATCAAATGGAATGATGGGAGCAAGTCGGGATTATAAAAGGTCGGGACGTAGTGAAACTAGAAATGATGCGAATGGAGCGGGTCAACAGGGCAATGGGAAAAAGCACATGGTTTGGCTATGTAGCTTTTAATCGAAACAGGTGTCTGCAAAGATATGTTGGAATAAACGGGCATGGGCATGAGCACGAGCACTGTATTGAATGTAGCGCAGATACAGCATGGGAAACACAAAGCCATTTGTTTCTGTATACAATATTGTTCTGCCAAAATAATGAAAACCACACTAAGGTGGTGAGTAAGTCCTCACATCGTTCACAGATGAACCAGCTATACATCTTCTGATAATAGATGTGATTGACATACGAGTATCCACGTCTGTTGACAATATCGACAGCGGCATCCTATTTTAGTTTTCAGTTCGCTTTTTTGTGTAGCCTGATCATTTGAAAAGGGCTAGGAAGTATGGAGTTATCAGGGTAAAAGCCCCCGAGTACAGGTTTGGTAGTTCAGTATACTCACCGCGTCATTGACATTCAGTAGACATACCAATGTTCCTCTAACTCTGAGTCTGAAATCTCACACAAGTTTCCCGGAAAAGCTTGAGGCTGGACATATTGACAGCTGAGACCATAAGCGCTACAGAGGCTCAATCTCTCGCTTCCAGTCCAGATGTTGATGAAGGGAAGACATTGGCGACGATTACTTACTGATGCGTAGGCGTATCTATGAACAACGAGGCTGGACCTAGTGACAGTTGAGACCATAGGCACTACAAAGGCTCAATCTCTCGCTTCCAGTCCAGATGTTGATGAAGGGAAGATATTGGCGACGATTACTTACCGATACATATGCGTATCTATGAACAACAAGCCGGACAGCAGGCGTGAGATAACGATAGACTGCCCGAGAGAAGCTTCCTAAGTACATGCGTAGCACTGGAAGACAGCAATGATTCATGCAATATTCATGAATGACAGCTTAAAAGACTAAAAGACCCGTAAAAGATGGATAGACGGTCGATGGGTGCCAAAAATAGCTGATGTCGCTTACTTACCATGTGACGTCAAGCTTCCTGCGCATCGACCAGCGATGACTGTCCCCACTCAGTGGGATAGCCAGCCCAACATCATCGTCATTTTATTGAATCCACGAAGAGCAAGGTCAGTGACCCAATGGTCGGACCTAAGCACCGTGTTTGCCTCATTTACCAAGCCTCTTCGGAAGAACAGAAGAAAATGTGGGCTTATACGTTAGACTGACCGCGGTCCGGTTCGGTCCAGGTCCAGGCTATTTTTTCCGGACCCCGAACCGGATCTCAAGGTTCGGTCCACCCTCAAGCCGAACCTGGACCTGGACCTACAGGTTCGGGTCCGGCAGGTTCGGGTCCAGGTCCGGACCTGGGTGCACCAGGTTCGACACCAAATATTAGTAAACTAACAACAAAATAAGGTACTGTTGTTTAAAAGTGAATGTTATCTATCTACCTACTCTACAACCTACTCTACAACCCATTATTACTGTTGAAAGTTTGTTAAAATCAAGATTTCCGACCAATTTGTGAGGTTCAAGCTGATGGCAGGATATACCACGTGACTTTGGCACGGCGACGGCAATGACACGGCATGGTCAACACCAACTCTCAAGGGTCAGTCTATCATGTTTGAGCACTTGCCTGACATATTAGACAATATATATACCAAATATCAATGGCTTTGGATGTATCCAACTCCTTTGTGGTTGTTTGGTCCTGTTTGCAGGTGCACCCAGTGCACCTGCGGTTCGGACCTCAGGTCCAGGTTCTCCCCCCATCCGAACCTGAACCTCGCAAACAGGTCCAGGTCCAGGTTCACACAGCCACTGGACCCGAACCTAAGGTTCAGGTCCAGTTCGGACCCAGGTTTGTGAGGTCCAGGACCGGACCGCAGCCAGTCTATTATACGTACTATACATCCACCACAGGAACAAGTTAAATACTAACGGGGAGCTGGATGGAGTGATCAGACATTGAAAAGCATAAGTAGGCCTACCGAGCAGCCCCGAAGCGCGATGACCAACTCGCCTGAAACTCATACTACCGCCACAACCGAATTGTTGGTAAGTCTGAGAGATGGTGAAGCCAGTACCTCGCGAATAGAACAGTCTCACACTATGTCGAGGCATCTGCTCGGTCCTATAGGTCCTCTCTCCCATCCTTGGTTATCAACGAAGCAGGAGAGTAATGCTTGGGATTCACGCTTCCTGTTGAGATAATCAGAACCAAAATATGCAAGGAAGAACCTACTGTCGAGGAACACTAGACTGTATACGAGAAGATCCGACTGGGATGCAATCGAGCCATAGTTTGGTGAGGTAGGAGAGGGCCTTGACAGAGGTCAGGAAAGCGACAATATACATACAACAGCTATAGTGTTTCCAAACGTTGGAGCAGCCTAGGCGCTTGTACTCTGAAGTTGTGAACGAACAAGGATTGGCACTTTGTTGCTCAGAGCCCCAGAGAAAGCTGGTCTGGCCAAGTAAACAGGATGGGTCTACGGGTTGTTGGAGGAGATCCAGGAATCTTAACGATGCACCATTCCTCCCAGCTCATCTTACAGACTCTTAGAAATCCAAGTATAGATCTGGTTACAGCCTCTCCCCGCTATTTCGCAATTTTTAAGCCTGTTGTGAAGGCATCGCAGCTGTTGGAAGCAAGGCGGGTGAGTGTGACAATGTGACATGATCACACTTGATGGGGGGATGAGCATCGGAGAGGATGCAGGGAGAGGGACCTACCAGAGTTGTAGAGCATCACAGAATATAAGCATGCTGATCACGTTTGTTGCTTGATGCCAGGAACACATAGCTGTGGCTCGAGAAATGGATCGTTTGAGATGGCTGCGTCACTGAGATGATATACTAACATAATCGTTAGCAAGCTTCTGAGATAGCAGCTGTGGGTAGCTTACCTCTCAATTCCTCGTTCTTGGACAGCAACCCCATCCCAACAGACAGTTAGGGTAAACTGCGGAACGGACTTGAATGAGGTGGACAACAGCATACCATAGGTAAAGACGAAGCAAAACGTTCGAAAATCGATTTTCGAACCTAATGGCTATAAGTGAAGGGAGATCAAAATACTACATACCGTTCCGTGCTGGTCCCCGAGAACCCTGAGCCCTGGTGTCAGAGCAGGCCCTCCAGTGTATTTTTCAGTCAGTGATGAACGCGTTGTGGTGTGGTGGTTTGGACAGATATGACACCGTGACAATCACAGCAACCGAAAATGAACCGATGCGCACGGTTGGGAAAGCCTAGATGCAGGAACAGCAGAGGTCTGTGCAGAGGTTGAAGAGCGTCCGAGAGGAGAGATGAATCGATGACATACCATTTTTGAATCCATTTGACACACAATGTCTGTAGCAAGTCCGGTCTCTGGCAGCAAAAAGTCCGAACGTCTGACTGTATGGGTAAGAGGAAGGGTGGTATTCGGAATTCCTGCTGAGATAATGATGACCGAGCCATTCCAATGCAAGAACTTACCAAGGAAGGAAACTAAAAAGCGCTCCTGGGGCCTGAGGCCTGAGGTGCAACAGAAATACAGATATTGCAAGTATTCTTTGCCGAGGCAAGGATCCCAACAGATAACCAGCGAGGGACATGAATTTAAGCTATGATTTCGCGGAAGCGGCAAAGCTTTCACATCAGAACCAAGCAAACGCGAGCTTTTACTGAGGTCAGCAAACTTAGAAGAAGAGAGAATACCAGCATACATACTATCTGAGCCATTTCCAAAGCCGGCTTGCGGGTAGAACTCGGGATGCTCGTTGTCGTTGATGCTCAGGTGCTCGCTACTGGGCATTTACTGCTTTGGAGCAGGAGAGTATTTGCGATGCGCTGATTAATTGCCAGTGGTCCGGTGAAGAGAACGATCTATACCGCATTGACCTCAAGCAGAGAACACAAGATAGCAGAATCTGAGATATTCGTCAGTCAGACATGCTGTACAAGAGCTATACATTTGTCAGTTAGACACAGTGTACAAGAACTATACAAACGGAAGGCTTCAGACGAAGTGGAGAGTATGGCGACGGCTAAGCAGGTAACAAACACGTGATCTCGACTGACTTTCACCCCTTCGATGCCACCATCCCGTCTGTTCATAGCGAAATGTTATTCCTACATCAAAGTCCACCCTCTGCTGGTAAGAAGGCACTTTTATATGCTTATATCGTTCCAAATTTGACCATTCCGCAGTGTAAGTGACGGTCTTGTGACGGTCTAGTAAGTTTACATGTTCTAAGTAAGTATACGAACTACTACTTACATATACATCGATTCAAGGTGTCTTTTCATATCCACACTGTAGAAATAAATTCTGTTGGAGCTAACCTATGGACATTGCACAGTTCCGTTCCCCTCCATATCTACATTGTATCTACATACCAAGGGGGGTGCGGGACTGCGAGAAAGTACACAGGGTACATTCACAAATTTCGGCAGCTCTGGGACCCTCCCTCTCTCCATAAACATCAAGCGCTGGACGGAACCGGCAAGGCCCGCTACCTACACAATCCTGTTTCAACACTCGGAGACTGTGTCTGTGGAGAGTACACAGAGCGAAATGGAAATGTGTTGGTGCATATAAATCTTTTCATTGTTATTAGTGGTTGGTTAGTTTTGTGGGGAAGACGTACTTTGTAAGGGTGTTGGTGAAAATGTCTGCATTGTCTGGTTGCAGATGTCGGACGTGCTTGATTGGATCAGTTGCGAATACAATGACAGGCCCGTACCAGGGTCATAAATTGTCACATATTTTGGATGTGAGTCCACTCGATACCAAGCAGGTGGACACAAAGAGTGTGACATCAACAACAAAAGGAACGGCAGTGCCATCTAGAAAAACAGAAACTGCTTGTTCAGAGACATCGGGGCAAAAGGAAGACGGTCGAAATAAAAAAATTTGCAACACTCCAAATGTGGAGCCTGATGACGCGTAAAAAGCTGGCATCTGCACGGCAAACACAAAAACCGCATGGCTGTAAATTTATAAGCAATACAATTATCCAAAATCCTGATGGCCTGCCAAACCTTAAATTAGGGCTCAATAATACCCTCTACCTAAAGGTAGCGGGAAAAAAAAGAAATTTCCCACCACGTGATTACTTAAATTTAGTTCACCACACTCTGTTTGACCTCCTAGATGGTTTGATACCTTATTTCAGCCTATATACTATATTCCAGTGTAAGGAACCCATATTACAGATGTTAAAGCCCACCTAAAGCATTCTAGAAGATGACAGCACAATACCACATGACATGTCACTGGCTGTGATGTCACAGACTCCGAGCCATATACAACTCAAAACTGGCTGTATGAGGAGTTTAGAGCTTAAAATGAGGACTCTATTGCTCTTTGCACAGTTTAAAGGTCTGTAACTCTGCTAGAATACCATTTAAAAGTGACATACAAATATGTTTTTTAGCTGGCTCAGGACCCCTCCCTCCCTGGACCCTGTGTCACATGCCACAATGCCGCACCCCCCTTGCTACATACATCCGCAGTCTTAGCATGTACCTCCCCTCAGCTTGGGAAGGATCTCGTCTCTCATCAACTGGATTGCCTCCTTCTACCGTGGTAGTTGGACCACACTCAATTCTCAGCCGAGAAGTGCCAGTGAGAATGTAGCATCCATTTCAGTTCACATTTCAATGATTACTGCTGTCTCACCAGAATTCCAGTTTGTTACTGACAAATCACTGTACTTATATGGAAACACCGCTCCCTGATGCTGCGGTTGCACTGCACCTCACCATTTGGATAGATTTTACTTGCATATCATCATATGCATGATCATCTCTATTGAGACACTGAGGCTCTGCTCTGCACATTGCTGTTGCCCAACTAACCTGTTGAATTCAGATGTTATCTGTTTGTCTTTTACCATTAAAATGTTGAGCACTCATGACCTCAAGTGTAACTGCCTCAGTGATTTGATTCAGAGTCAATATAGCAGTTTCAGAAATACAACTTATTGATGGGGTTCAATCCCTGTGTTGTTAGTCTGAGCTTCAGCTTCAGCTCATTTGTGTAGCCCTCATGAGATGGAGGGAGTCAATCCAATTTGTTTCCTCCTCATCCCTGTTACCTTTTCTTGTAATTCTCATATCAGTTATGTATGCTCCACATTGATGATGCTAAGTTCCACTCCATCACAATCACAGTATCTTGGCAACTTCTTGATGTCATGATGGGTATGTGTAGAGTTGCTTATAAGGATGGCATTGAATCTGCTTTTGATATCTCTTTGAGTGCCACACCCTGCATTCATAATGTCCTGCTCAGATACAGACCCCTACTGTGTCTCTTACCCAGCCATTGTTTTTCCACTACAACAAATTCTGGTAGAAATAGCTGCAGAGTCAATTGCATATGGTATGCCTAACTCTCAACATACATACTCAAACAGTGAACAGGTTGTTTTGTTATTGTTGTAATTCAGGCAATCTATCAGCTTATGTGGGTGATTCAAACTCAGAACTCTACTGGCTCACAGCAGAGTTCAGACACCAAGGCATTCCATCAACTACCTCTAAAAGATGCCTTCTTGCTGCCTTCTTGCTTCTTTTCAGCACAGATACCATTACCTATGCTCTGGACCTTGTTTTAAACGGGATTAACAACATCAAACTAGGACCCTTCAATGCAGATTCTGGTGCTGTATCTCTTGTAGAACAACTCTGGGCAGCTAATGTAATCTTTATACAGATCAATGTCAGTCATACTCTTGTGGATCTCAAACATTCTTATATTTGTACTGATACTATTGTGATGTGGTGGGCTTGGGTCATATGCCAAAGTGCACTCTCCCACATAATCCTTGCTGCTTGTCTGTTTGGAACTATTGGTATTTCTTTCTGTTGCCTTCCACTGTGCACTGATTGCCATAAAAGTGTGTTCATTCCTGGAGGGTGCCTTCAGAATCAAAGCTGGACCATTTGCTGGAGCCACCCAGACAGATCTACAAGTATCACTGCATTCTGAGACCATTCTTGCTATTGCTTTATTGGTAACAAATGCTGTTGCTACACTGACGATCCTTCACAAAACATGGTATCATATATGCTTATCTGTTACATGTAAAAGCTGACTTCAATCAGGAGGTATCACATACAAATGAAAGTTTTCCAGAAACAAAGAAAATCTACCCAGGTTGAACAAATCTTGTCTCTTCTTGTAGAATCTGGATTTGCATATATTTCAATATGGGTATGTTTATCAATTGTTCTCAGAGAGGTGGGACTTCTTGATAATAGGTTCTGAATCTGTGCACTATAGTCATAAAATCCTGTCCAGTAATGCTAATGCAATTATCACTGGCATATACCCCACATGTCTGTAAGTCAGTCATGCATCTATAACTAAAACTAACCTTAGATCAAGGCCATGTACCCTCTCATAATAGTACTTATTGTGGAGCATCAGAAATCAGTTGAGCACTCTGTGCAAGATGCTGTATCCCATTCAATCCATTTTGGATCAGTCCAACCCAATACACAACATCACCATTCAACCTATGGGATATCAATCATTGAAACTATCAGAACTCAAATGCAACAGGGCAATGATCAGGAGTCTCAGTTGCATGTCAGGGAGCAATACAGGGGAATGAACAGAATGAGAGTGGGGTGACTACTGGAATGGGAATGGAAAAGATCTGAGTACAGTAGTTACTGGTCTCAGTAACTCAGAAATTTGTGTTCAAGTATGGTAGTTATTGTTTTGTCTTGAGATTTACACATATATACTTTACAAATGTACTTTAACTCAGTAGGTTGATAGTAGGGTTGACCTTTAGTCCACTTTCAAGTTTAAGTCTGAGTCTCAATTGTTTGAAGGTTGGAGACAGTATACTTGTAGCTATAACTCATGGTATTCATGATTTGGAGCCTGCTAAGCTCATATAACATGAGCTCAAATCCTAATAAAATTGGAAGATCCAAAATTGTATCCTAGCCTGTTTTGCAAGCTCTTTCAGCTGGTAATAACCATTTTTTAATAGGACCATTTTCCCTGCAGGTGCACTTTTGCTCAGTCTAAGCAACCACAGATATCGCAAGAATTATTATAAATGGAAATGGCCCAACACTTTAGAAACTCTTGAATCTATCTATCTCATGTCTATCACTTATTCTGTGTCATTTGAATGCATCTATCTCTCCAAAATGTCAAAGATATATGGGTGCATTATTTTTGGCTGTGTGTGTACCTGATACACAACCCAATCAGTATCTAGTAGTATGTAAGTAAATGAACAGATTGCATACCTCAGTTGCTGTGAAAAGGAAATGACAGACTGCAAAGAAATGTTGAAGAAACAGGTATCTTGGTTATATGGTGTCACATGCTGACTATCCCACTTATCCCACCTATCCTGGATAGCCCAGATATATCCTGACTCATAAATGACCTCAGCCTTGTTGCAGCAATTGTGGAAGCTTCTAGCCAAAGGGAATGCCAGCTCCAGGTCTAGACAGATGGGAAAAATGGCTGGTCAAAGACCTATCAGATGAGACCCTTCAGAGAGTATAAGATCTAGCACTGCATTCAGAGGTTGCATAGGCAGAGCCTGTAGACTTGGGTAGACTTAGGTAAGCACATCTGTCTATGTCAGCCTAGCCAAGTTTGGCTGGCTTGGCTTAAGTAGACTTAGATTGGCATTGAGTAGGCCAAGGTAGACACACATGGGCTGAACTAAACTCACATGGTGTACTACCAGTCTATGCTAAACCTGAATGCAGTGTAGCTAGATCTGTTTATCACAACATCAAAATTTCCTGGAGACCTTAAGGATGCTTGGCTTACCATGTTCCACAAGAGAGGCATGCTTACAGACCTCACAAACTGGCATGGAATAATGTTGTCCAATTTCCTGGCAAATTTGCCAATGGCTTAGCTCCTCAGAATACATGTCTGATGTGAGAATCTTACCTGATGCTTAGGTCACCACACAAAAAGATGTTCAGACCAGGGATATGATGAGCTACTTGGTGGGAGTGAAGTGCTGGGCTCACTGATGAAAGCAACCTATATATGCAATCAAAAGAGGCCAAATGAAGGGTTTCAATTACCTATCCCTGCAAGGCCTGTATGATGCAGTGTCAGCTTATGGCTTACCTGTATCAATCACCAATTTTGATAGGGCTGCACAAACAGACAACCATATCTTCATAAGAACTGTATTCAGAGTCACTAAACCCATATTGATTACAAAACAAGGCAGTCCACTGTCTCCACTTAAACCTACTCTGACTACAAGGCTAGGTCATCACTATCTTAATGACCTCTTGGAAAATGATCCAGATGCCATCATTATCACCACAGAATCCACATCCATAAATGATCCACACTTGCCAGATGATCGTAAGCTACATCTGGGAATCATGGAAGCTACTGATGACTCCTTTATCTTCTTTACAGTCCCTCAGGAGAAATACCCTTAAAATGGAGAAGTTCCAATTCACCTATGGCTGGATAACTTAATGGAGTAAGACTGTGCTCTATGCACTCGAAATCAATGTGGGAACTGCTGAAATGGACTCAATTGATGCCCCAATCTGGAGACCCTAATGTAATAGTCACACACAAGATCCCACTCATTTTGATCAAGCTCAAATTCCTACATACTGTCAGGCATCCACTAGAACCACATCTTACATAATATAACCTGCTGCCTTTGGGGACTCCATC
>QLOY01002331.1:0-10791 GCA_003313965.1 Megacollybia marginata
CATTTTTTGTCTAAAAGGGGAAAAAGCTGAAAAGCCAGCAAGTAAAGTGTCAAAACACTGATGTTGTTACAATTCCGAGTCCGCAATCAGTCTTTGATCGGTCTTATCTTGTTGGCAGTTAATATATATCTTACTCTCAGAGTGTTTGTTCATACAAGGAAATCATCCGCCAGACCCTCCTGTTCTAAATCGGACTAACTCAACAGTAGCATCATCTAGGTTTGATCTAGGTAGATCAGTGGATGGCTGCGGGACTTAAACTCGGCCAATGAATTTGGTAGAATGGGACTGATGCACATCAGATCTTCACGAAATCACGTCCCCAGCAAGGCTCTGTGTGAAAGAGATACTATTCGAGGTATCAGATACAGGAAGGAAGGAAGACCTATTTGCTGACAGTTGCTGACTCAGACATGGTGTAAGTTAAAATATCAGCATTTTGGTTCATCGCATTCAGCCAAACTAGTAGAGATACACATGTAGTTCCACCATCAGTGTTGACTCAAATTCGCTTTTAAGACTGGATCAAATAAGAGCGTTTTTTCGGCTCGGACACTTTGGTGTTGGTGATTGTCTTGCTGAATTTCTGCCTGAAAATGAAATCATGAAGAAAGTCTTGGTTGTACTGCTCATCACTGATGTGAGAGGGATATTCCAGAACAGGAGAGAGAATAGATACTAAAACATATTTCAAATCTCTAAATCATCGCTAGAACGGGGCAGGGGACCATTGCTAAAAGTCTTTCTGGTCTCATCTGCCCTCAAATAGGATGATGCTGTAGGTCCTAATGAGCTCTCAACCACCGATGTAGGTGATGAGTGACTCAAACCCAAACCCACCCGGACTACAATCAGAAGGGGATTGAATATCTTTTGTTAATACAATTCATGTCAATTGCACTTAATGTTGAAATGAAAGACCTACAGCTAACTGGGCTGCTACATCAAGTACTGGCACGATTGTAGCCGTCTGAGTCAACACCAGTATGAAAATGACAGTCGTCATAACGAAATATATCGTTCCTGATTCGACCAATGTCATAATCAGCCCGAGATATCTGTTATGCGGGTTACCACGTCCCCAAACTGATTGACCAGCAGACCAGAGACGGAAAACAATGCTTGATGTTGCCATCGTATTGACCACGAAATCCAAGGTCCAATAAGCTGTTGTCCAGTCCTTGAGAATCGGATCAGAAAGGAGTGTACCGTCAGTCGCTCCAAACGAAATAGCGACGAATCCACAGGCTATAGTGGCATTGAATATCAGAGTCCTGAGCATCTTGCTGGATAAACTTACCAATGTGAGCAAACTCCAATGGCATCTGAGTGAAAACAATATGAGCCTAGGCACTGTCATGTGTAGCAATAATATTTACCAAGGCAGCGACTAGCTTCCAGTTATTTCCCCAGACAACCCACATACGCCAAATCTGAATCGGTGATCAGCACAAAAGTACGCTAGATAAATCGCATGAATACAAGAATAAGATCTTGAGCAAAAACCTTTGAACCTCATCAACAAAAGCTTGCTTTGCAATGTTGAACTCACCAAGAGCTCAAAGATTACCAACTTGACAACAGCGAACGGTTGAGTGTTATCGCCAAAATATCCAATTGCCACATCGGGACCCTGTTGTAGGTACACAAATGCCTCTAGGAGTTGTTGTAGACAAATGACTGTGTAGCTGGTACCAAGCATGATCAAGAGGGTCATCATGCCAATCAAAAATCTTCAGATGGAAATATCAGGTTACACAATGACGTAGAAGTCAGAGCTGACAGTGGAAGAGAGGCCCCGCGCTTTCTGCAAAGCAAGAAGACGCCAGTGGTGTAGAGAATTACACTTGGAAATATATGAGTCGAGGGGATAGTTGACTATTAGAGAATGAATGCGTACTTGGCGCCTGCAAACATGAGTAATCAACAAATGTCGCTGAAAAGAGTGGAGTTCTCACACCATACAAAAAGCTTTCTGTCCACATAGTAATCATGAAGGCTTTATCCAGAGGTGGGGGTGATAATTGACCTGCTGTTGGTCCTGCAGGGTCTGGCAGTGAATTTGTCAACGGGTTTACCATTGGGTCTGCCATAATTAATAAGGTTAAGTTCTGCATGTATGGGCCGCTCTTAAGTATTGGCAGGAACAGGCTGAGTAACTCCTCCCCTGACCTGAAATTAGGATTACTGAGATGATCATGTCTTGGAGCTATCAGCTTCAACCACTTCCTGTAGACAGATAGAAGGTTACGAAATGGATTTTCCTGACATTGCATTGACACCGACTTATGATCGAAGATATAACTCGGTTGGAGCGATAAAGTTATGTCTGTATTTAAACTTAAACCTTGAAGTTGGCCCCAGCTGGGTTCGTTTCTGGGTCGGAGACTCGGTGTTGGAGGGAAGAGGAGGAGGAGGAGGAGGAGGAGGAGGAGGAGGAGAATCTATTACCGGCATGGTCCCAAGATGGAACACCGGGAGTTCTGTGGTTGCCATTCTTATTCCTCCTTCCCGAATCTCAGTCTTCGTATCGATTGATATTCGATCAAAGCAAACAAAACTCGAGAGATACCTTCTCATAGCCACTTAGTCTCATTCTAGTGCCGCCCCCTATTATGTCTATCAGAAAGACTGAAGACTCGAATTTCTACCGGTCTGTTCCTAGAGTTGTAAGACCATGTCGTGCTGTCTCGCATGCGACGTATAGAGACTATGTAAACTGGTGATTATAATTTGTGGAGCGACAGATGCGGAGTGAGAAAGCATACATATATAGGTGGGAATATCGTTCCTATAATTGAGAGCAATGTACAAGACCGCAGCATACAAAGAATGGTTTCCAACCGAAATCACACAACACACATGTCGGCTTCTGAGTCTATCTTTGGAGTTTTGAGCGGATACTACAGATTTACGCTAGTCAGATCACGGAACGGGACAGTAACGGAATCATCAACGTTGCATCAATCATCCTAGGATCCAACAGAACATGTGTATCTCGTTCTCTGACAATACATTGCGAGTGGAATTGTGCCCGATGTTCCTGCGATCCAATTTAAATAGAGCACCTTGTCGATAGAAAGGCGAGAACAGACTAAGAAGAGAGGCGACCGCCTACACATCTTCTGATGAGAGATGAGATTGACATATGAGTATCCATGTCTGTCGACTATATCGACAGCATCCTATTTTAGTTTTCAGTTCGCTTTTTTGATATAGCCTGATCATTGTTTTTAGAAGGGCCGGGAAGTATGGAGCTATCAGGGTAAAAGCCCCCGAGTACAGCTTTGGTGGTTCAGTATGTATATTCACCGCGTCGTTGACATTCAGTAGACATACCAATGTTCCTCTAAGTCTGAAATCTCACACAAGTTTCCAGGAAAAGCTTGAGGCTGGACATAGCGACAGTCGAGACCATAGGCGCTACAGAGGCTCAATCGCTCGCTTCCAGTCCAGATGTTAAGACATTGGCGACGATTACTTACCGATGTGTAGGCGTATCTATGACCAATGAGGCTGGACATAGTGACAGTTGAGACCATAGGCACTACAGAGGCTCAATCTCTCGCTTCCAGTCCAGATGTTGATGAAGGGAAGATATTAGTGACGATTACCTACCTATACGTATGCGTATCTATGAACAACGAGCCGGACAGCAGGCGTGAGATAGCGATAGACCGCCCGAGAAGATAGCGACGATTCATGCAATATTCATGAAAGACAGCTTAAAAGACCAAAAGACGGATAGACGGTCGATGGGCGCCAAAAATAGCCGATGTCGCTTACTTACCATGTGACGTCAATCATTGATTTTTTTGTGGAACATTTACAGCTTCCGGCACATCGACCAGCGATGACTGTCCCCGCTCAGCGGATCACCCAACCTGACATCGTCGTCGCTTTATTGAATCTACCTGTGCTCACGAAGAGGAAGGTCAGTGACCCGATGGTCGGATCTAAGCACCGCGTTTGCCTCATTTACCAAGCCTCTTCGGAAGAACAGAAAAAAACGTGGGCTTATACGTACTATACATCCAGCACAGGAACAAGTCAGATACTAATGGGGAGCTGGATGGAGTGAGCAGACATTGAGAAGCATAAGTAGGCATACCGAGCAGCCCGAAGCACGACGTCCATAGAGCAACAGCAATAGCCAGCTCGCCTGAAACTTGTACTACCGCCGCGACAACCGAATTGTTAGCAAGTCCGAGAGATGCCAAACCGAGTACCTCGTAAGTAGAGCAGACTCGCACTATGTTTCGAGGCATCTGCTCGGTCCTATAGTTCCTCTCTCCCATATTTGGTAATCAACGAAACAGGAGAGTAATATGCTTCCTGTTGAGATAATAAGAACCGAAATATTCGCAAGGAAAAACCTACTGTCGAGGAACACTAGACTGTATACGAGAAGATCCAAATGGAATGTAATCGAGCCATGGGTTTGGTGAGGTAGGAGAGGGCCTTGCCAGGGAAGCCTTAGAAAGATACCAATATACATACACCGGCTATAGTGTATCCAAGCGTTGGAGCGGCCTGGGCACTTGTATTCTGAAGTTGTGAACGAACAAGGATTGGCACTTTGTTGCTCAGAGCCCCAGAGAAAGCTGACTGGCCAAGTAAACAGGATGCGTCTACGGGTTGTTAGAGGAGAACCAGGAATCTTAACGACGTACCATTCCTCCCAGCTCATCTTCCAGACTCTTAGAAATCCAAGTATAGATCCTGTTACAGCCTCTCCCTGCTATTTCGCAATTTTTAAGCCTGTTGTGAAGGCGTCGCAGCCGTTGGAAGCAAGGTGGGTGAGTGTGACAATGTGACATGATCACACTTGATAAGGCGATGAGCATCGGAGAACTGGATGTAGGGAGAGGAGCCTACCAGAGTTGTAGAGCGTCACAGAATAGGATAAGCATGTTGACCACGTTTGTTGCTTATGCCAGGAACAACGATAGCACATAGCTGTGAGCTCGAGAAATGGATCGTTTGAGATAGCTGCGTCACTGCGATGAGATACTAACACAATCGTTAGCAAGCTTCTGAGATAGCAGCTGTGGGTAGCTTACCTCTCAATTCCTCATTCTTGGACAGCAACCCCATCCCAACAGACAGTTAGGGTAAACTGCAGAACGGAAATGAGGTGGACAACAACAGCATACTATACCATAGGTAAAAGACGAAGCAAAACGTTAAATCGAACCTAACGGCTTCCATACTTCTATAAGCGAAGGGAGATCAAAACACCACGTATCGTTCCGCGCTGGTTTGTATCCCGGACTTTCGGAACTCCGAGCCCTGGTGTCAGAGCAGGTTTTCAGTCAGTGATGAACGCGTTGTGCGGATGTGACACCGTGACAACCACAGCAACCGAAAATGAACCGACGAGCACGGTTGGGTAAGCCTAGACGCAGGAACAGCAGAGGGTCTGTGCAGAAGTTGGAGAGCGTCTGAGAGGAGAGATGACATACCGAACATTTTCGAATCCATTTGACACACGGTGTCTGTAGCAAGCTGCAAGTCCGGTCTCTGGCAGCAAAAAGTCCGAACATCCAACTGTATGGGTAAGAGGAAGGGTGGTATTCGGAATTCCTGCCGAGATAATAGTGGCGGTCAGAATCGACGATTCGGTCATGATTCTGACAACGATTCTGACCCGATTCCGGAACGATTCTGATGTCAGAATCGTGTGAGAATCGTGTGTTACTCTGACCGTCATGTAAATTATGGTAAGAACATTATGCTTGATTCCAGAGTATCTTCTTCATTTGCACCACCATCCTGTTTGGCAAGCACAGCAGGCAGCTCTTTCTTTACACCCTTCTTCAGCTTGATATCTGCCTTACAACTGCTTTAGCTCTCTTGGTTGGAACTTCTCAAGACTTGCAAAAATTTTCTTTGTTATTTTTCTCGGCTTTTCTATCTTCTGAGTAGGATCTGTTAAGCAGAAGTAGCAACATATAGCAACACTAAGCTCAGCTGCATCTACACTAGATTTTACAATTATTTTAACATGTCTGAGGAACTGTACAGTATTATATAAGAGTAAACAAGACGTTTCTACAGGTGACACGGCCAGCGACAGCCATGGGAAAGACAGAATCGTTTTCGAGAATCATCTTTGAGAATCGTGTCAGAATCGTCGAAACGCCTCCGGAAGCGATTCGACGATTCTGACGATTCTGGACGATTCTGTCAAAATCGGCGATTCTGGTGTTGTCAAAATCGGATCAGAATCGCCTGGCAGAATCGTTGCCAAATCGTCGACTCTGACCAGGGCTAATGATGACCGAATCATTCCAATGCAAGAACTTACTGAGAAAGGAGACTAAAAAGCGCTCCTGAGGTGCAATAGAAATGCCAAGGCAAGGGTCCCAACAGATAGCACCAGCGAGGAACATGAATTTAAGCTATGATTTCGCGGAAGCGGCAAAGTTTTCGTGTCAGAACCAAACAAACGTGAGCCTTTACTGAGGTCAGCAAACTTAGAAGAAGAGAGAATACCAGCATACATACTATCCGAAGAATTTCCCAAGTCGGCTTGTGGGTAGAACTGGGGACGCTCGTTGTCGTTGGTGCTCAGGTGCTCGCTGCTGGGCATTTACTGCTTTGGAGCAGGAGAGTATTTGTGACTCGCTGATTAAATTGCCAGCGGTCCGGTGAAGAGAACGATCTATACCGCATTGACCTCAAACAGAGAACACAAGATAGCAGAATCTGAGATATTCGTCAGTCAGACATGCTGTACAAGAGCTATACCCCAGTGAAAATCGGACATGCAGAATCCTGGCGTAAACTGGCGAAACCTGTCAGGCCAGAAAGTTGCCAAAAGCCAGGTGGAATCCCGTGGGGATCCGGGTTTTCCGGACATTGAGAACGGGTGATTTCTGGTATATTCTGGTTTAAACTGACTATAACGGTTGTAATGTAATCATCTGTATACCTCCATCTCCCACTGGCACTGACGCAATACTATATAAAAACCCATCGTTGTTGCAGCGCCTCTGAGCAAGTTGAGAAAGGTGTCGAAGTCTATTGTTGCAGAGTTCTTCGCATCGAGTAAGGCATGTTTAAACAACAGGGATCAAAACGTACCATAATTAAGTCACTGCCGTCGTCATCATCAGCGTCATCGGCTCCCCCTTCTTCCTCGACCTCGTCTCCATCATTACCATTCTTCTTTTCACGTCGGCTGAGGGTGTTCCAGACCTGGATGGCTGTATAAGTGGGGTGCTTTGGAATAAAAATGCGATACCTTTTCTACATGGCACCTCCCCATTGCCTCCCCAGCATACATGGCTTTGATTGCCTGGCCAATGCAGTTCAGAAAGCTATGTAGGAATGAACCTCACCAACCATTTACTAATTGATCCTCCTATTCTCAATACGGTAGCACATCTAAGTTAGTGCGGGCAGACGTGAATTTGAATGTGATACAACATTGTTGAGGTGGGGAGCCTGAGAGGAGATGGTGGAAGTACGAGTTTAAGTTGGAATTGTATCACATGACAATGAAAAAAAAATCTTCTGTGATGCGCCGGATCGCGTCTGATTGCAGTATAGCATGAGCATTGTAGATGATATTGACTATTGAGCTAAGTAAAAGCATAATATTAGTTGTTCAGCAAACATGTCATACCAGGAAACGCCCGATTTATGCGTCTCCACCCAGATTTACCCACATAGTCCAGATTTCCCCGAATCCTCTTTTCACTGGGGCTATACATTCGTCAGTTAGACACAGTGTACAAGAACTATACGAACGGAAGGCTTCAGACGAAAACAGAAGCGGGTAACAAATTGGTAACAAACACGTGATCTCGACCGACTCTTCGAACACCACCAGCGCCACCAACGCCACTACCCCGTCTGTTCATAGTGAAAGTGTTATTCCTACATCAAAGTCCACTCTCTGCTGGTAAGAAGGCACTTTTATATGCTTGCATCGTTCCAAATTTGACCATTCCGCAGCGTAAGCGATGGTAGGATTCAGAATGGTCTAAATTTACATGTTATACAAACCAAATACGGACTATTCAGTATACATCATACTGTCTATGACACGTCTCTTAATATTCACAATGTAGAAATGGACTCTGTGGGAGTTAACTTATATATCGATGTTGCACAGCTCCATTTAAGCTCCATTTCCCATATCTATGTATATCCACAGTCTTAGCTTGTATCTCCCCTCTTGGGAAGGATGGTGCTCAACCGCATTCAATGCCTCCCTTCACTGTGGTGGTCGGACCACTCAATTCCCAGCTGAGCACTGCCAGTGAGTGCATTTGATGGCATCATTTCAGTTCGCATTTTCAATGATTGTGATGAATTTACTGCCGTCCCACCGGAATTCCTGTTTGTTGCTGACAAATTACTGTTCTGGAAACCCCGCTCCCTGATGCTGCGGTTGCACTGTGATGGTCTGCACCTCATCATTTGGGTAGTTTTATTTGCATATGTTATTCATCATGCATGATCATCTCCACTGAGACACTGAGGGCCTGAGGCTTTGTTCCGCATATTGCTGTTGCCCAACTAACCTGTTAAATTCGGATGTTATCGCCGCTCTGTTTATCTTTTACCATTAAGATGCTGAGCACTCATCACCTCAAGTGTAACTGCCTCAGTGATTTGATTCAGCGTCAATACAGCAGTTTCAGAAATACAAATTACTGATGGGGTTCAATCCCTGCATCATCAGTCTGAGCTTCAGCTTAAGTTTGTTTGTGTAGCTCATAATGACAGATAAGATGGAGGGAGTCATTCCAGTTTGCTCCTCCCCATCCCTTTCTTGAAAATCTCATATCAGTTATGTATGCTCCACATTGATGATGACTCCGTCACAATCACAGTGTCTTTGGCAACTCCTTGATGTCATGATGGGTATATGTGCAAAATTACTTATAAGGATGGCATTGAATCTGTTTTTGACATCTCTTTCAGTGCCACACCCTGCATTCACAATGTCCTGCTCAAATACAGACCCCTATTGTGTTTCCTACCCAACTGTTGTAGCTCCACTACAGCAAATTCTGGTACAAATGGCTGCTGAATCAATTGCATATGGTATACTTAATTCCTAATGTACACATATACTCAAACAGTGAACAGGTTGTTTTGCTATTGTTGCTATTCAAGCAATCTATCAGCTTATGTAGGTGATTCAAACCCAGAAGTCTACTGATTCACAGCAGACTCAGACACCAAGGCATTCCATTAACTACCTCTAAAAGATGCCTTCTTGCTGTAGCATTGTTTCTTTTTAGCACAGATGCCATTACCTATGCTCTGGACCTTGTTAGTGATGGGATTGTGAACATCAAACTAGGACCCTTCAATGCAAATTCTGGTGCTGTATCTCTTGCAGAACAACTCTGGGCACCTAATGTAATCTTTATACGGATCAATGTCAGTCATACTCTTGGATCTCAAACATTCTTATTTTTATAGTACATTTGTACTGATACTATTGTGGTGTGGCGGGCTTGGGTTATATGCCAAAGTGCACTCTCCCACATAATCCTTGCTGCTTGTCTGTTTGGAACTATTGGTATTTCTTTCTGTTGCCTTCCACTGTGCACTGATTGCCATAAAAGTGTGTTCATTCCTGGAGGGTGCCTTCAGAATCAAAGCTGGACCATTTGCTGGAGCCACCCAGACAGATCTACAAGTATCACTGCATTCTGAGACCATTCTTGCTGTTGCTTTATTGGTAACAAATGCTGTTGCTACACTGATGATCCTTCACAAAACATGGTATCATATATGCTTATCTGTTACATGTAAATGCTGACTTCAATCAGGAGGTATCACATACAAATGAAAGTTTTCCAGAAACAAAGAAAATCTACCCAGGTTGAACAAGTCTTGTCTCTTCTTGTGGAATCTGGATTTGCATATATTTCAATATGGGTATGTTTATCAATTGTTCTTAGAGAGGTGGGACTTCTTGATAATAGGTTCTGAATCTGTGCATCATAGTCATAAAATCCTGTCCAGCAATGCTAACTGCAATCTTCACTGGCATCATAGCCCATATGTCTGTAAGTCAGTCATGCATCTATAACCAAAACTAACCTTAGATCAAGGCCATGTACCCTCTCATAATAGTACTTATTGTGGAGCATCAGAAATCAGTTGACTACTCTATGCAAGATGCTGTATCCCATTCAATCCGATTTGGATCAGTCCAGCCCAATACACAACATCACCATTCAACCTATGGGATATCAATCATTGAAACTATCAGAACTCAAATGCAACAGGGCAATGATCAGGAGTCTCAGTTGCATGTCAGGGAGCCTGAATTTGTGATACAGGGGAATGAACAGAATGAGAGTGGGGTGACTACTGGAATGGGAATGGAAAAGATCTGAGTACAGTAGTTACTGGTCTCAGTGACTCAGAAATCTGTGTTCAAGTATGGTAGTTATTGTTTTGTACACATATATACTTTACAAATGTCAATTTTCTACTTTAACTCAGTAGGTTGATAGTAGGGTTGACCTTTAGTCCACTTTCAAGTTTAAGTCTGAGTCTCAATTGTTTGAAGGTTGGAGACAGTATACTTGTAATGGTATTCATGATTTGGAGCCTGCTAAGCTCATATAACATGATAATGTACAAGCTCAAATCCTAATAAAATTGGATGATCCAAAATTGTATCCTAGCCTGTTTTGCAAGCTCTTTCAGCTGGTAATAACCATTTTTTGATAGGGCCATTTTCCCTACAGGTGCACTTTTACTCAGTCTAAGCAACCACAGATATCGCAAGAATTACTATAAATGGAAATG